>JAKLML010000017.1:383455-454599 GCA_022813425.1 Aureobasidium lini
GCTTTTCGCTTTTCGCTTTTCGCTTTTCGCTTTTCGCTTTTCGCTTTTCGCTTTTCGCTTTTCGCTTTTCGCTTTTCACACATCCAGATCAGACATCGACAGGGGACGTCATCATCAACAACAACAACATACAGATCACAAAACTTTAGCTGCCCACGCAGTGGAAACACACAACACACGCATTTGTTAGCTTTCTAGCTTTTTGACATCGGTGGGGGGTTTACTTTTTTTTTTTCACTCTCACTTTCGGATTACATAGGTCTTCAAACACGTTCATAGGAGTATGTATCTAAACAAGATATGACACTTTTCGGAAAGAAAAAAAACATGTTGCAACAACGGAACGAGATATATACATATTTACACTCGTGCTTCGTCGTGCACGAGTATCATTTCTTATTGCCCATCTTCTTTCTTCAGAATACTACTGATACTCTGTTCCCCCAACTCAGGAAACAGCTTTACGACAACTAAATCCACAATCCCGACTATCAAATGTTTATTCAGATATGCATCTCCAAAAGCATCGAGCATATCCTCCACCCGTCTGTGTACTTCTTCCTCACCGGCTCCAGCAAAAACCTGCTTCACCACCACAGGAGGGATAGCTGCGATAATTTCAGTAGCACATTTCGTCTTGATAGCAAGAGCTTCGGAAGGAGTAGGTGGCACGCGACCGGGACCCAAAGAATTGTTGGGGAACATGTTTGTGCGGATGAGAAGGAGGATGGATGGTAAGCGGGAGGGATCGAGGATTTTGGTTTGGATGTGGTGGGAGAGGAGTCTGGTGAGATTAGAAGATGGGAAGTCGTTAGCCAATGAACGTTTCCAATCGATCGGGTTTTTTGATGATGCGACAGTGATTTGGAAGGGCTTTTGCAATATGATCGAGAGGGGTCAAGGGAAAACATTCAGCCATGCGCAAAGAAAACATGTGTGTGTGCGTGTGTCGATAGATTGGAGATGAGAGGTCTGGAATTGGTCGTCGGTTGAGGTTGCAACATTTTGCTGGGTGGAGCCATATCCGCCACGGTTACACAAAGAGGATTTTGTTAAGCGCCAATGAACACGGGATGGCAATCGCAAGCAAGGAAAGTAAAGCGGGCGTCCGTCCAGAACTTCTGAGGAGGCCAATCGCGAGGCCGCAGATGAGCAAATTCGATATCCCAAGCCATTGGTAGACCAAAGACGACACGATGCAATGCTCGGCGAATATCGCTTATTCTCGGTCTTGGAGACATCAGAGATATGCGGCTTCCACATCAGGAAGGCGTGCCCCGGCCCGCACTGCGACCTCGCCTGCAGGAAGCAAGAAGGAAAAGCAGGTGTCCAATGTAGCAGCAGAAAGTATAGACCGGATAAAATCGCAAAAATGTTCGACTGTTTGCAATGGGCGCTTCAAAGTGCGACGTGGCGTCCTCTCAGAAACCCTTGTGCGCATCCAGGATACGCAGTGCGAGCCATCATGTCGGTATTGCGTTGCTGCGAGCGCCACGTTCTGCACTCGAAATGCGGCTGACAGGCGGGCGGCCCGTCGCGAAAGGGTATTGGCTCATGCCGGGATCAAGTGACTGAAAGTACATGCGGGGGTACAAAGATACTGGGCGATATGGCTGAATTTCGGAGAGGAGGGAAGACAATCAAAACAATTGATCTGCGGATATCGCGATGCATGAAGGGGGGATATGAAGGTGGAAAGAGAATGTAAACTCACCTGTCCAATCTGCTGTTTGTGTAACCCACCTTCCATGAACTGCAGATCATAAGCCACTGTATGTATGCACCCATGGTTGTAAGCCATGGCATCTGCAAGTCCAACGAAAGCAAATGCGAGCAGCAACTCCAGAGTGACATCCCCAAGATTGGTCGTTTGATGCTGTCGTGTGTTGTTTGCTGGCATAATGAGCCGCTGTCATCTAGCTCATCATGTGTCGGCTCTTCTCTGCTATTCGCCCTTGGAGGCAGAGATGCGGCATCTGACAAAGCTGTAAAGAAGGCGCGTATCGTCATGAACGCAAGGAAGGCATATTGCATGATTTGCCAAAACGCCTTGGATATGAAATCCACTGGACTTCGACTTGTCACCATGGGTGGTTCTTCGGCATCGTCGCTGTCATCTGCCAGAAGCCCAAACTGTTCCAGACGATTAGGACTGGTTGGTGGTTGCTGCTGTACATCGAGTTCCGGAGGACGCAGGATGGCGAGTAGCTTGGTAACGACATCCCAGATGAACCAGCCTTCGCAGATGTTGCCGCAGACTCCCCGGCCGATGATCAATTCAGAGAAGATTTCAGTTACCAACACCCTCAGAGGTGGATTGTTTAGATCCTCCGGAGGAAGGACATGAGACAAGACTCCTTGGATCAGCAATTGGCGCCATACAGCTTCATTCTCTGCCTGATCTAGAGATGCAAGAGAACCGGATTCAAACGGAACTGGAGAGAGGGCAGGATGGGGGTTGATGGCGTGATAGATTTCTCTCGGGTCTGCTACAAGAGAGAATGTGTAGGATCCGTTATATGCAGTTCGATAAGCTGATACCAGGTTAATTAGGCGAGTACAATATATCTCCTTTGGATGCGACCATTACCTGTAACATGAAGATTAACCAACTCAGGCAGCTCGTCGACCATCAATGCCTCTAGATCGACTGCTCTGATTCGCTGCTCAAGAGCGCGTGTGCAGTGGGCGATGATGTGAACAACTTGATCGGTGAAGTCCTGGTCCGGTGTTATCCTGGAGTACCAAGCGTGTACAAAGTCCTTGATTATTATGGAAATGAGAGCGTAAATCTGAAGGTCGACCTGATTGGAACTAGTCAAGGGCGGCAGTAATTCAGACAACGGCTTGTGGATGTTTCGTGCTCCGCTACCCTCAGGTCCCGCGAGTTGCGGAGCGCATAAGGTACGTTTGATGAAGGCGATAGTAGCTTCATCGGAGTAGATGGAATCGAGTTTCTTTGTGCTTTTTGATCTGTTGTGCTTTGGTCTTGATGGGTTGTTGCTTCCAACGGAAATGTTGCTTTTGGTCCTAGCATGACCACGAGGGGCAGCGCGGGCGGTTTCTTGGTCCATTTAGAGATTCCTGCTTCGAGGGCATTTCCTTTGCAACTTCATAAAATTGACGCAGGCATTGAGAAAGATTCGTACATGTTGGTGATTAGTTATGAAGGTGAAGTGACGGAGGTTGTTGATAACCATAAAGGTAATTACGGTGGGGCTCTCTGCTGGCAGGTGCGCCTGGCCTTCACCCCGGATCTGGAGGAACAACCGGATCGTCATTTCTTTCCTTCGAACCATCTTGTATGTCGATTACACCAGTCATGGCTTCCACAGATGGTCTTGACGAGGTCGATGGTGAGTTTGAAGATTGGTGTATACATGTCTTCTACTGAGTACTGACGGATTCGCAGCACAGCTCAAGGCTGTCATCGACAACTTGTACATGTTGATCTGTCAGGCGCACGAGTTCCGTGGCACCCAGACTCAAGAGGCCATGACCTTTGAGATGTAATTGCGATATCCAACTACTCTGCCGAACCAAAACGCCGTGTTGACACGACCCCAGCAAACGCCTAATCCAAAATCTACTCGCCCTCTGCCAAACCGCGCGTACCCTCCCGACCGGTCTACCACAAGAAATCATCGAATACGTCGAGCGATCGCGCAACCCTGACATCTACACCCGCGAGTTTGTCGAGCTGGTGCAGAGACTCAACCAACAGCTCAAAGGCAGAAGCCAAGCCTTCGCCGACTTCAGGGACATTCTGGCAAGAGAGATGACGGGTGCACTACCCGACTGCAAACAAGACATCAAAATGGTCGTTGAGAGTACTGGCGGCAACCCTCCTGTCTGAACTCAATTCTGCATCTGCCTGCACTGGCATTGCTTGCTTGCTTGCTTGCTTCTACGTGATACCCGCCAGACCGATCCTCCGACCCCAACAACTTCCTGCCCTTCATCAAAAGACGAAGGGAATCATCCTCCACTTTCCGCTCACGCTATCCGGCCCGAACTTTTGTACATACCAGTCCCTGGTTCCATCCGCCGTCACTCCTAGATTTACGCTTACGAAAATGAGTGCGCATACTACCGTCCAGTTCAACAGGGATCCAGCTGGAGCCGCAACAATCGAAATAGCAAGATAGATCAGACACTCGACAAAGTAGTGAGGGCAAACCAGTCGTTGGAACACTGGATGCTCGGGCACACTGTATTTCTTCAAAGATGCAAGATATGCGTGGCAGTCGTGTTGCACACCAGAAGCAAGGATGAAAATCAAGCAACCCACAAAAGTACGAAGGCAGGGTGGCTCGATAGTCAAATGCGAGAAATTGAATGACTCTTGGAGAAGAGTTGCTAGAGAAAGAGGAAAACGTCAGAGGAGTAAGACACGGATTTCTACCAGGCCAAAACATACGAGCTCCTTCGATCCAGACGGCTATGCTCATGCTAGCATAAAACCAGACCCCCAAGGCCCAGTGGCCGATCCACATGCGAGCATTGGAGGGCTTAGTAAATTCCAAACTCTCATACAAACGACGGACACCTTGCAGGAGCATCAGTATCCATGTGACGATGATTTGATCCAAGGTCATGGAATTCTTGACGTCGGTCAATGCTGCCAGGTTGCGCCAGAGCGATTGATCAAGGAGGATCTGAGAGAACCATATGAAAGAACACAAGGTGGAGACGAGGTAGAAAGATGCAAACCAGCTGTGAGGCACTTGGAAAGTGGCAAGTGCGTCAAGTGGATTGGTAGTGAGTTGTTTTGGCGGTTGACCATTCTGACGAGAGCCATATGCTAAGAAACGCGTGCGAAGAGAAGGAAGGCAGTGAGCGAGGAGAGCCTGCTGGGAGTCAGCGGGCTTACTCAGATGGTATGAGGTATTTTCTTCTCTCTCACAGCGGTGGCTGCCAGCAAGAAGGAAGCCCTCAAAATAATGACGAGGTCAAGCATGACGCTAAATATTGTAAGTTCTTGAGGCGGTTGTTACAGGATGATGGCGTTCTAAAAGGCGCATACAAAGGTCTCGGATGGGCACAGCACGACCATGCGACAGGCTCCGCCAAAGGCTTCAACGACAACAAGGCTGTCTTCCCTGATGGCAAGTCGAAAATTCAGGCAAGAACAGGCCTCGACTGTCGGTGAGATTGCTAGACAAATGGATCGGCGGCGGCAGACGCACGTGACTGTGAGAGGTCAAAGCGGGCCTCTAGACAGCGGACCGCTTTCCAAGTTGCAGCTCTTGCTAACGTTAACCGATACTTGCTTCTTCCCAGTCCACAACAACCTCTGTCCGCCCCCTTACGACTCACATTCCTCGACTTTCCATCTTGCGGAGCCGGTCTTCGCCTTGCCCTTTATTGTATGGCCATATCCACGGCATGAGCCACAGCACCATCCTCGACAGCAACAACGCGCTTGTCCAGAATGCGCCGCCTCTTCCACCTGTCAAGACCACCTCTCCCATGCCTCTAGATCGCCCATCTGTTTCCCCGCCGCCTGAAGCCTCCAACATCTCACCAAAGCACCATCCCGAGTCCGGAAACAATGATGCACTCGACGCCGAGAATGACTCCGAGGCCGAGACCTTGATCGTATCTCCTGTCAAGAAACGCGACTTGCTCAAGCAGTCTAATTCCGCCCAGGCCCTGGAAAGCATTGACGAGATTCCTGAAAAGACTGCCGTCCAACCGGACGAGGAACACACCGAGACCGCTCGTGAAGCCTCGGAAGACAAAGCTCAAACCAACGGTGATGACCTACAAAAGCATGAAGACCAATCAGCCGCCAAGGACGTCAAGCCAGATGAAAAGACTAGTCGTGCCAATGGAGATAACCAGGACAGTGACAGTGACAATTTGAGTGAAGTGTCCTCGGTGGAATCATTTGAGGTCGAAAACGGACATGGAAAGGACGTCAAAAACAACGAGAACGATGATGAGGACGATGATGAGGATGGCAGATCGTGGGCCTCAGATAAGGACGACGAAGAACGAAGCTCAAATCCACGGAAACGCAAACATACAGATGTAGATCAGCCACGTCGGAAACGGAGATCCAGCCAAGATGACGTTGAGCACTCCTCATCTCCTCAACTGCGCAGACACCGACGGACTGCGTCAGCGCAATCCGCACGTCCCAGCCAGAGCCGGAGCAACAGTGGACAACATTTACATACAGCGGGCGTTGCACGGCAACGACGCGCCGCTACTCATATTCCCGTCCGCGAAACAATGCTTGCAAGGAACGTCTGGGATTCGGATACTTCTTCCGAAACATCACATCAATATCCCAAAAGCAGACTTACCCGAAACACCAGCAGGGCTGTTTCAACACCAGGTCGACCAATGGGCTTAGCAAAGCGGCACGTCAACAAATACGGCTTCACTCGCCTGGCCGAGGCATGCGAGAATGGCGATCTTGACGGTGTCAAGGAATGGCGCGCAAAGGACCCCGAACAACTGGAACAGCGCGAATTTGCAGGCAACACTCCCCTCCAAGTCGCCTCGCTGAATGGATATCCCGAGATCGTCAGCTATTTGCTCGAGCAAGGTTGCAATCCACATTGCGCAAATGCAGACAAGGATACCCCCCTCATTGACGCGGTCGAGAACGGCCATCTTGATGTTGTTCAAATTCTCCTCAAAGCCGGAATCAACCCTCTGCATTGCAACCTGAAAGGCCAGCAGGCGCTCGATGTCATCACCAAGGAGACCGATAACGCAACCGAAATCCGTGCTGCTTTGCGCGAAGCAATCGAAGACTGGAACAAAAACGGCAGATCTGAGCAAACATACAATGTCGAAGAACCCGCTTCAAGGCCCGGACCAAAGCAAGGCCTGCAATTTCTTGCACGCACCTACGAGAATTTGCTCAAGCTTGTTAGCGAGAATGACAGGACAGCCGTTCAGGAGTTCCTCGATGCTCGGGTGCCCGTCGACAATAACGTTGTGGCGGCGGCAGCAAAGACTGGCGACCTATATCTTGTGAACATGCTTCTCGCTGAGATGACCCCTAAGAAGGCTCGTCAGAGAGCTGATAGACCCATGCTCTCTGTTATTGGAACCTCTCACTTCGAAATGGTCAAGGCTCTCACCGAACTCGATCAATTCGAACCTAGATGGCGCTCTAAGAGTAGTAACTTGACCTGGTTCGAGATCGCAGAGTCCAAGCAGGGCCCGAGATGGAGAGAAGAGAAGGCGCTCCTCGAAAAGTTGTACGAGAAGGCTGACAGCGTTCATAAGCTGAGCTCCAGTCCCGTTGCTCGACGCGAACCCACGAAGAAACGACGAAGAAGCGCAGAGCGCCACAACGACTCTGATGTGGAAATGGAAGACGCTGACTCACCGGAGAGAGCACGAAGTAGAAGACGCCTTGTATCTAAGAAAGACATGCGTACAGCTAGCCGACAGCGATCATCCTCGGAGCTCTCAGATGTCGCGCCTCCTAGAAGACACGGCGAACGACTCTCGGATCAGAATCTCAAACCACCTGGACCACGTAAGGTTGGACGTCCAAGAAAGCACAGTAATTCCCATCTCTCCGAACCACAACCTAAACGACAGCGTTCGTCCTCTATGATTGAGCCCGCCGAAGAAGACCATACTCCATACGACTCCGAGGACGACGCTCAACATGAGGATGATGAGGATATCAAAATGGAGGAACCCGATCGCGAAGCTGCAGAAGCCGAGGCCACTCGCAAGGCCGATCTCGACGCAAAGGCCGATGCGCAGAAGCTAGCAGACAAGTTGCGCAAAGACGAACAAACTCGAAAAGAGGAGGAAGCTGCGCGTCGCAAGGAGGCCGAACGTAAGGCCGAAGAAATCCGTCAGCAACACGAGCGAAAGTTGGCCGAAGACCGTCGTCTGGATCGAGAGAGAAAGGTTCAAGCCCTTCCAAGCGCTTTGAGCCACGTCCTCGGCCTGGTAGATGTCCACGGTAAGGAGAGACAGGCCTACATCCAGAGACATTTCCTTCCAGTCCAGGTCATCAAACGAGCCGATTTGGGAGACGTCGGGGAAGAGGGCAAGCCTGACGATCTTTGGATGCTCAGCTACCAGGCTGCTGCAATCCTTACTGGAAAAGATGCAAACGTTCTCTTGGATCTCCCTATCGATGCCAAGACAAAGCCGTCCTTGCTCTCCGGATCAACGACATCTGAAGTGACTGAGGAGCAGCGCCGATTGATGCTAGCATGCCTACAGTCAACGAGTCTGGTCCATGGACTTCCCTCAAATGAAGACAGCGAAACAGAAGGACCAGGAAACTTGTTGGCCGAGCTTGCCGAAGCTGAGAGGATCCAACATCGTATCAAGGAAGACCGAGCAAAATTCTTGAGCATGGGCTCTTTGAGATGGATGCGATTCAGTGACTTTTACAAGATTGCGACATCAGCCGAATGTCCACACCTGGATGGACTGGACCTTCAGATGAGATTCGATTGCTGTCTCGACCCATTCCCTTTCTCATCGGATATCAAGACAGTCAACGGCACGAACGACAATGACAAGGAGCGAGTCAATGGCACGAATGGCACCGACCAAAGGGGCCTTTCCGCGGCTGGACCCGGAGTTACGACGATTACGGTTGTACAGGATTGAATTGATTGATATGCAAAGCACAGCGTCTGGTTCATTTTATTTTCATAAGCATTGCAAAGCAAAGAGAGCCGAGACGTGGATTTCGTTCAAAGGGAAGGAAAGGGAGTTGTGTGTAGGATCAGCTTTTTCGATGATGGTGAATGGAGATGGGCTCTATTCCGATCATAAGAGTCCCAGTACATAAGAACAACATTCTATAAACCCACATTCTGTCAATACACTTGCTGTGTCTACTCTACCTATCCCATTCGAGCGTCTGCCTCAAGACGAGACCAGCAGTGGCAGCTAGGGCACAGCCCGGTATCTTCACGACTTTGCCGAAGTCCCCCAAATTATATACGTCACAACCACGCAGTTAAAACACGGAGATAGACGGCTGCTCGGCAATTGATGATGATGGCCCATGAACTACATGATCGCAACTTCACAAACTGACACTCTTTTTTGCTCCTTTACCTCTCAATACCTCAATTGCAACAAAGACAAGCAGCAATCATGTCCAAGCTCTCGCCCGCTCTCAAAGAACTCATCAATGCGCCATTCGCGCGACCCGGTGCTCTGCCCGCTCCACCGGGCATCAAGGCATTTTACCAGAACTTGGCCAAGGATGCAAAGGCCAGAGGTGTTGGTGTGCCTGCTTGGTTATCCATGGCTGTATGTGATACATACCCCTTCCGAACATACAAGGAGGTTGCTAGAAACTGATACGAGGTATAATAGACAGCAACGACCATGACTATGAACTCGCCGGACTCGCTATCTGAGCTCTACCAAGCCGCTTCGCCGGAGGGAGATGCGGTACAAACGGCGGAACTGATGAGGGAGGTTGGATTGAAGTGTATTGGATTCAATGGCGTAAGTTTTTCCTTTCCTCTCCTCTTCCCCACCTCAAGAGACGAAAGTACTGACAGAGGTTATGCAAAAACAGGTGCCCCGTACAATCAACATGCTCAACGCCTTCCGCGCCTCCCTACCCGAAAAAGTAACCTCCTCCCTCTCCACCACACCCACGCGCATCCCCTCCCCTCAAAACATAACCTCAATGTCCGCCCGCGGCCAAGACCTCTGGAAAAGCATTTACGACCCCTTCGACAAGAAACTATACTCCAAACTCGCGGATTCGCATCCAGACCTGCCCGTCCACATCCTGCACTCCGAATACGGTGCTCTTTTCGCCGACCCGGAGGAAAAAGTGCAGGGTAAGGTTGGCAGGGTGTTGACGTCTGTGGTTGCGGTCAGTTGTTTGAGGACGCAGACGGGGGTGGGGCCGCAGGTGTTGAGTCATGTGTTTGGATTGAGAAAGGCGTTTAAAGATGGGAGTGCTGAGGGGGATGTGGAGGGGGGTGAGTGGTTGGCTGGGGATGAGGGGAGTGTGTGGTTGTTGGAGAAGGTGGATGGGATTGTGGAGGTTTTGAGTGGGGGCAAGGGGTCAAGTTACGCGCCTGGATCCATCAAGGCGAAGCTTTAGATGACGCTTTGTGCTTGAAGGTGGAATAGACGAGATAAGGCGTGCATAGATGAGAAAGAATCTTTTGTACATTTGGGTTATTGATGTCTAGAAAAAGTTTGTACATGTGCTTGATGAATTGTTGGTATAGAAGAAATTGCTGTAAACATGCGAATGAAGATTTTGGGTATGAGGTTGTTCCTCTACTCCATCTCGTGGAGATCATCAGCCACCTTGAACTTGGCGGCGGTCTTTTCTTGCACTTGCTCGACGCTAACGCCAGGTGCAACTTCAGTAAGAGTAAGACCTCCATTCTTACGGTCAACCTGGAAGACACACTATAACAATCATTAGCATTCTGCAGAAATCAGCTTGGATGGAAACACAAGCGATGACTTACCAACTCAGTGATAATAGTTGACACGCAACGAGCACCGGTCAACGGCAAACTGCACTCCTGCTGAATCTTGCTGACACCATTCTTATCCACATGGTCGGTAAGAACCACAATCTTGGTTTGATCAGGGTTGGAGACCAAATCCATAGCACCGCCCATTCCCTTGAGCACTTTTCCAGGAATCATGTAGTTTGCCAAGTCACCGTTAGCGCTGACCTGCAGAGCTCCCAACATGGAGACATCGATGTGACCACCTCTGATCATAGCGAACGACTCGGCAGAGTCGAAGGTGGAGCCACCGGGGAGGATGGTGACGGTTTCCTTGCCAGCGTTGATGATGTCCACGTCGACTTCTTCTTCGGTGGGGTAGGGGCCCATACCCATAAGTCCATTTTCCGAGTGGATCCAGACCTTGATCTTTGGGTCTAAGAAGGAAGGGGCAAGAGTGGGCATGCCGACGCCCAAGTTGACATAGTAGCCTTGTTTAAGCTCTTTGGCTGCACGACGGGCGATTCTCTCGCGACGTTTCTCGCCTTCGGATTTGTTGGATTGATCGCCGCCTTCGACTTCACGCAGTTTCTTGACTTCGAGTTTCTTCTCTTCGGTTGCGGGGACGATGCGGTCGATGTAGATGCCAGGAAGGTCAACCTCGTCGGGCTTGATCTCGCCGATAGGGACGATGTGTTCGGCCTCCACGATACTGCAGGCGGCTGCCTTTGCCATCATAGGACCAAAGTTTCCAGTAGTGTAGCGGAAGACACAATTGCCTGCCTCGTCGACCTTGTAGGCGCGCAAGATGGCAACATCACCTTGGATAGCATGTTCGAGATTGAACTTCTTGCCCTTGAATTCACGGGTCTCACGTCGGTTGCCGGGTTGCAGGGTGGTGGGCATCTTGGAACCTTCCTTAGGAGGACCCATTCTGATGGGGATTTCTCCAGTTTCGATCCATGTGTGGACACCAGTGGGGGTGTAGAAGGCAGGGATACCGGCACCGCCGGCTCTGATGCGCTCGGCAATTGTGCCTTGAGGTGTGAGTTCGACGTCCAATTCTCCAGAAAGATACTTCTTTTCAATAGCCTTGTTGGTTCCGAGGAAAGACAGAATGACAGAGGTGAGTTGGCCATTTTGAACGAGCTCGGCAAGACCATAGGGACCAGCACCGGCGTTGTTGGAAACAGCCTTTAGCGAGTGCAAACTCTCAACTCCTCTCTTTGCCATAGCCTTGATAATGGTATCTGCCATTTACGTCAGTATCCCCGTCTTCAAAATCATCCATCATCGACAACACATCAAATCAAACACATACCAGCAGTACCGCAAAGACCAAACCCAGCACTCAAAATAGTAGATCCACTCTTGATATCAGCAACAGCCTCATCAGCAGAAGCGTAAACCTTTGACCTCGAGCGATCAATCGTGGGTGCCAAACTCTCATTCAATCCGATATCCTCGACACCACTGCTTGCATTGCTGCCGCCAGTCTTGACATCGTTGATGAAGCCACGGGTAAACGTCAATCCAGCAACTCCCGCTGTACGTCTGCTCAATGCCACACGCGCTGATACACGCGGCAATTGTGTTCTAAGCAAAGCGTTTGACGACGAAGGCAATAATGCCGAAAGGCGTGTGCATGAACGTCTTGTCGCTGCCATTGTGATGTGAGATGTGTAAATGCGAGACCTCAAAATCTTGAAGGAAGAAAAGGAAAAGAAGGAAGTGTGCTTTCTTGGTATATAGAAATATGGCTAGCCTTTCCCCCTCGCGGTCACGGCTCTGTCGTTCCTTTTCGGTATCTGGGATCGGAAGCCGTACCGGATGTCACTTACGGCATGCACCTCTTCACCTCTTTGCCCCGAGTTCGTCCGGGGAGAACCACGGCTTCCCCATGCCGAGTATTGCCCCAAGCTCTAGCCGAGACAGCGGAGTATAAAAGTAGATCCAACTTTATGCAACATGGATTGGATTAAATTGTATAACTTCGAACACCGTCTAAATCGTGTTAATAGATGATTTATATAGTTTAAGCCGTCTCTCATTAGATCTCAAGGTAGTGTTGCAGAACAGTAAGAGCGCTTGGTTAAATTCGCGGCTAGCTCTAAAACACCTCGTCTCGAGGTTCTCGCTTAACAAGATGCATAGAACGACTATCTTTATAGTAATGGAGTGGAGTGAAACTTCTTTGATATTAACTAGCTAGGTTAGTCACAATTGTGTGTTTGCATCGAAGCACACTGTTCTTGATTTTAAATACTTGCTTTCACGCTCTCTAAAAGTGACTTGTCGAGTGTGCAGTCGGAAGTCATCTTCTAGAAAAGCACAAATCAAAAGTGATATCCAGCGATATCTCACTAACTAAGCCATAAAGCAGGACAAAATCCCCCCAATCGATGAAAATAAAATCCAAAACATATCCTTGAATTAAAAGCTCCACGAAAATCATCATGGTACTGCCGCAATATCATCAATTGTCCTTACAAGCATAGTTAAGAGTATAACCCTGTCCCAGAAAGCCATCAGTCCAACCGAAACTCAAAATCCACATAACGGTTCCAAATGTCACATTGCAATAAAAATCCAAAGAGTCAACTTTGTAATGAGTTTTTGCAGGTCCTTTTGTTATGTAGGATAATAGTATGCGTGTGCCTGCTATGGAAACATAGGAAAGCTGGAGTCTTTTGCTTGGATACCAATTCTTCCCTTTGTCCACCCTTGGCATTCATTACCTCTCTCCCTTGACTTCGATAGGAAAAAGAGAAAAGAATTTATGAATGAATCCGAATAACAACATCCGGCGGTAAGATACAATCGTCCAGCGATGATCTTCCTAACGGTTGATGGGAGAGTACAATCACTGCTTGTCTTTATCGTCGCCGACGTCGGTGCCGCGGACTTTACTCGCCAGACCTGCCCACTTGCTCTTCGCGCTCTCAGGTTCACCTTGTAAAGAATCGCGGATGACACTTTCGTGCTCGGCGATGGCCTTAATGTTTTCGACGCGGCGGGTCAGGTAGATGGTAGGCTCACGTCCTCTTCTCGAGTGAATACGCTGCATCTCCTCCTGGTAGGCCTGCTCGAAGAAGTTGCTATCGTCGGCACCAGGTGATTCACAAACAATGTGTTCTATCGGCTTGTCATCTTGGATTTCGTCCGAGGTGTAAGCTGATGGAGAGTTGCTCCCGGTTCCTACACCAAGATATGTCGTTTCCGAGAGGGGGTCGTGAGCGTGGCCTTTGATATGAGGCTCATCTAGTGCGCGGTCGACTGATTCCTGCTGAGCATCCTTGTCTGCGTGTTGTACGTGTCCAACGTCCTCGGGTGTCTCTGTGTGCGTAGAGTCTGACTCGCCCATCTCTCCCGGACTGCACACCATATCGTCAGAGACCACAATGTCGTGGTGAATTCCCTCAGCAGCCAAGACCCTCTCCATAGGGTTTCTGTCATCCGCGTCGCTGCTGCGTGTTTTTCTGTGTTTCGTCTCGATACTACCGGGAGGCGCTACTATGCGGGAAGCGCGGCCGAACAAGCCGTCCATCAATTCTGGACGCTTACGGAAGAGGAGCTTCTTGAAGCGTTTCACAGCTTTCATCTGGAGAAGAGATGTCAGTCGTGTGATTACACGTTGCTTTTAGTCTGCACGTACCACGACCAAGAGTTGCTTCATATTTCCTGTAATGGCGTGGTTCATCTCCTCTTCGGTCGGCATGTCGACTAGATCTGCGCAATTTTCCTGCATTGAAAGCAGAGGGTCTGCTCCGTTCTTGGTCACCCACGGATGGGCCTGGATGTTGTTAGCTCACATGTCATCATCGTCACAGAGAGATGTTTTCGTACTCTGAGCTCCTCCATCTTGATCCTGCGATCGGGATCCTTCTCCAAAATCTTACACATAAGATCCTTGAACTGTGGATTCTGTTCTTCAGATAACGAGAATCCATCACCGCGAATCGATTCGTACATCTCGAGTAGACCAGTCTTTTCGAATGGGATTCTACCATATCTGAGACAGTAAAGCGTAACGCCCATGGACCAGATATCAGCTGCTCGCCCAGAAACATGTCCATGTTTGGCAACACACAACTCCGGAGGCATGAATGCAGGCGAGCCAGCTGATTTTGCTGTGGTCATATCAGACTCTTTCTCGAACATTTCTGATACGCCAAAGTCGACAATCTTGAGGACATCATCTTCGTTTACGAGGCAGTTGTCAGGCTTGATGTCTCGATGTACGATACCCTGTGCATGTACTGTATAGCATGTTAGCTACAATCACAAATAGACTGTCACAGACTAGCTCCTTACGGTACTCAATGCCCAGGATCATGTCGCGGAACCAGCATCTGCACGTCTCTTCATCGTATGGGTCCGCTCTGTCATCGATGCCAACCTTCATGACAACACCCTTCTTGCACATCTCCAGGACCATGTATAGCGAATCCTCTTCCGGGTCGTCCAAGACCTCGATCAGCGCAACGAGGTTGGTATGGTGTAATTTCTTCATAATCGCAATCTCCTCTTTGATCAAATCCAGAGAGTTGTTCGCTTGCGGAGTCAGTCTGTCCGACGTCGACATTCTATGCAACGGTGAATTGAAGCCTCTGCTAGCTTGTCTCTTCTGGTTCGGCCGGCGTAGGAGATTGGATTGCGCGCGCTTGCGCAGGCGCGATTTGGAAAATTCCTTGACGGCATATTCGTTGCCGAACTGGTCTACAGCTAGGTGTACTGCGCCAAAGGAACCGCGGCCTATCTCTTGCTTGATGGTGTATTGGTTGATTCGGTGGACTGCGGCGCCGTCATCGTCGCTGGAACCGTAGTGTGTTCGCGCATTAAGCGTTTCCTACGGATTGAGTGTCAGATTGTGTTGCGACTCGGAAGAGGCAATGTCCGAGCTGACCTTGACCGTGGTCGTTCTCGAGGGAGTTCGTTGATGGTGTCTTATGGGGCTTTGGTATGCCGGCAGGGACCTGCACGACGAGACGATTGCTCAGTACCGTGATAAGAAGAGGGTTTGGTTCAGAGTTCAGCCCTACATATGCTTGACAGCTGCGGGCCGTCCATGGCTGGTATTTGTGCTGCCGATGTTGAGAGAAATGCCGCGAGAAGGCAGAACATGGTGGTGGTGCCCCGCTTCTGATGCTGAGCCGGCGTCAGGCGCCGCGGACGGATGATTGTGAGAATCTGCCATGGGAGACTGGGAGGAGAAGGGAAGGGGGACAAAGAAGCTTTTCTCATGCGCAGTAAAAGCCAAAATGAAGATGCTTGTATAACATTGCTGCTTTGCTTCGAGTTCTACCAATATATTACCTTCGAGTGAAGGTGAACGCTAGGCCCCGACTATCCGAAGACTTATCAGAAAGGAAAGCACGCGTTGCGACACTCACGCCGAATCTTGCGCCTGCCAAGCTTCCTGCGACCTCCCCACATCATCAATCAAAGGGCTAGAACGAATCACCAACCAACATCCTTGATATCCATCATATCAACCCATCCATCATGACCGTATACTCTTTTTACATCTTTGACAGGCATAGTGAGTGATTATGAAATCTATCTTTCCCACCGAAACTAACATCATTCCAGCCGAATGCATATACAGCAAACGATGGGCTCAGCGGCCCGTATCTCAAAGTGCCAGATCAGTCCAACGTCAATCAGGAGCCAGCGCCATCAGCAATGGCGACTTACCAGGAGTCAACCCAAAAGCCTTGTCAAATGAAGATGACGCAAAACTAATCTTCGGTGCCATCTTTTCTCTTCGTCGCATGGTGCGGCAACTGGGCGGTGAAGACGACAGGTATTGCCCCTTTGTATCCCACTCAGACGCTAAAGACGATTACTGACGGCATCCAGTTTCCTTTCTTACCGCACTGGAGAGTACAAGTTGCATTACTTTGAGACGGCGACAAATCTCAAGTTTGTAATGCTTACAGATACGCGCATAGCGAGCATGCGTACCGTGCTCTATCAAATATGGGCGAATCTCTATGTTGAATACGTCGTCAAGAGCCCAATCTCACCTGTTGAGCATGCAGGTGGTGTTGGAGTTGCAAATGAACTGTTCGAAGGCGCTTTGGAGAGCTTCATTGTAAGTTTTGACATTCAAGTGTGGTAGATATGTGCCTTGCTAATGATGAATGTACAGAACACTGTCTTCCCTCCTTCTTGAGCACAGAATAGGAGACATCAATGATGTTGGAGCCTCGGTATGCATAAGAAGCACTCGGCCGAGAACTCTCGATTAGCTTTACCTTGAAGCATATCAAGGTACTGATATTGATCCCAATTTCTTGGTTTCATTCTCAACAGTCTTTCTCACACCACAACGATACGAGAAACTGATCAAAGACTACGTCGAGTGAAGGCTAAAGCATCAAATACGAGGAACCGCAACTCCCAATCCCAAGCGATATGGGAGAGGAGCCATCCCGTGACCGAGCCACTGCTCTATTCTCTGAAAATTCAAGATGACAGCCACTCTTCGTCGACTAGAGGAAAAGTGTTTGCTTAGCAATAAGCCTAGGGACAATCGCTCAAGAAGCAGAGCATACAAAAAGTTATGTTTTGAAATATCTCTGGCTAAAGCAAGTCATAAGTCTGAGCATTCCGATCGGCCTCCACCTGTCCCGAGACATATTTATACACACCCAATAAGACTTCCATCTAACTCCATGACTCCATGCTTGACGTCTCTTCCATGAATGTTCGAACTTTTGATCATTTGCCATTCTCCATGATTTCACAACCGTTTCTAACTGTGCCGACCAGTCCACCGGTCTGTAGGTTCTCACTGCCACCGCCACTCAATCTGTGCTCAATCTCAGCCAAGCCTTGTAGCCAAGAGACCTTTGTGTGGGCAGGAACCTCCAGGTTGGCAAGCTCTTCGCCTAGAGCAGTCAGAATATCGGCCAAGGCAAGACCTTTGTTTGCCTTGAGTGTGTTGATGGTTGCCAGACACGAGGTCACATCGGGGTTGGAGAGTAGTGTGTCGCGGATGGTTGCGATGTCAGCAGGATGGGGTGCGGCGATACAGTCGAAAATGGTCTCGTTCGTGATCAAGTCACGGTCGATCTTCGAACCTTCGGCAGGTGCTTGGCCTGGTAGATGGAGCGGTGTTGATGAAGCGTGGCAAGCTTGCAGAACATTGAGAGCGCGGCGCATGTCACCCTTAGACAGAGTAACAAGAGAGTCGGTAGCATCAGCGGCGATGTTGACGTCTTCCTTCTCAATGACGATGTCGACAAGACGGCGGATATCTGGCTCTTTGAGTGGCGAGAAGCGGAAGCGAGTACAACGTGATAGCAGAGCAGGCGACAGCTTGTGTGTGTAGTTGGCGATGATGCAGAAACGAGTGTTGGAAGTGTATTTCTCCATGATTCTTCGCAAAGCCATTTGAGCGGTTGAGGTCATGGCATCGGCCTCGTCAAGAATAATAAGCTTGAAGTTGGCCGGACTGCTACCATTGTCCTTGTCACCAAAGGAGGTGAAGATTTGTTTTGTGCTGGAGAAGGTCTTGATCTGCTCACGGACGACATCGATACCACGATCATCTGAGGCGTTGAGTTCGAGGACCATCTGACGCATGTTCTTGTTTCCATAGATACGACGGGCAAGTGCGAGGACGGTCGACGTCTTTCCGGTACCGGGAGGGCCATAGAGGAGGAGATGGGGGAGTCTGTTACTGTCGACAAACTTGTTGATGGTTGCTAAGATGTCTTGATGACCTGAGACGTCGTCGAGGGTGTTTGGTCGGTACTTTTCCACCCTGTTTCAATGTCAGATGAAGCTTGGTATGGTCTAGACCAGGGCATACCATGGTAGTGTGTCCTGCAGCTCGACGGGCAGATTGGCAGCACTTCTCTTGCCCTTCTCATCTGATTTTGACGAGAATTGGATTGAAGGCTGAGCGGCAGGCGCATCAACGTCCATTTCATCTTCGTAGTCTGACATGATCGGTAATGTTATACGAGTTGAAGGTGATTGAACTTAAGTGACGATATTGTCTGTCTCGTCGATTGACGCTGCCTGTGAATTTGAGAGACGCGTTCAACTGACGCGGAAGCGTGACGAGTTTACTTTAGCCCCAAAGAGGAAAGGTCAGCTTACCCCACAAGCCGGGATGGAGCATCCAGATTATCCAAGGGCAAGGAAAAAAGTACGATGGTCGAATACTGCTTTGTCGCAACTACATCACAACACACCATGCACTCGCGCGTTCATACCGGCGAGTATGTGCTCTTACGCCTGCCTTCCGACACCCTGAAGCTGGTCCAAATTGTTCCAAATACGTACGACCCTGCTCTATAATCCCACAGCACCATCAATCGCTAAGCTCTCTTTCGCATCGCAGTCTTGTGTCAATCGGCAAATACGGCTCCTTCCCTTGCAATCTTTTGATCGGACGCCCATACTACCTCACCTTCGAGATCACCGATAAACAATCAGAATCAGATGCCTCCCGCCTTCGTGTCGTACCAGCCTCAGAGCTAAATGCTGAGATCCTCGCCGAAGATGCTCCCTCCTCCGAAAACCCTGCCGAGAAAGCCGATGACTCGTTTGATATTGTCGCCGATGATGGCTCAGTCTTGCTGAAGAACAACCGCCTTACAATCGATGATGCCTCCCGTCAAGCCCTCAGTATGGAAGAGATTGAACAGTTGAAGAAGGCCGGGACTGGCTCTGGAAGGGACATTATCGAGAAAATCCTCAAATCGCATACCCATCTCAGCGAGAAGACGTCCTTTGCCCTGGCCAAATACACCTTGAGGAAGCACAAGAAATACCTACGCAGATTCACTGTCCTGCCCATGAATGTCTCCATGTTGACCGAATACATGATCGCCGAGAAGGAGGCCTCAAGAGTCATGGAACTAAGAGAAGAATCGCTTGGTCTTGTGGGTAGCTGGGCCAACGTCCATTATCACCCTGACGCAGAACCCGCTCTGACCGAAGAGGGCACACAACTTGGTGGTGGAAGATGGTTGGTCGTTGACGACACTGGTGGCTTGGTCGTGGCGTCCATGGCTGAGAAAATGGGTCTTCTCTATCACCCGGATAATGAAGACGAAGATTCGGAAAATGATGACGCAGAAGCTACCACCAGTACGGAACAGGCAGCCCAAGCTGGAGAAAAGGCCGATGTGGAGATGCAAGATGCCTCAAAAGAAGAGACAACGAACGGAGAGCTACAAGAAGGCGAGGAAGTACGAGGAAACGGCAGAAAGCGTCCTCAAAACCGCCACAACACCAACCTCTCTTCGACGAATACCCTGACAGTCATCCACGCAAACGCCCAACCAAACGTTTCGCTCTTGAAATATTTCTCTTACGACACAAACAACCCCACCGCTACTCACCCCCTACACACACACCTCAAGACGCTTACATGGCTCCAACTTATCGACCCCTCAGCAGACCCTACCTACGACGAGCCGGAAAATGTACCGCAAGCCGAACTAGACACGTGGAAGTCCGGCAAACGCGGTGCCTACTACCGCAAACGTCGTCGCTGGACCCGTTGCAAGCAGATTGTTGACGAAACCCGCGAAGGTGGCTTTGACGGCATAGTCATTGCCTCTTCGATGAACCCTGCAACCATCCTCAAGAACACCGTCCATCTCCTTCGCGGCTCTGCTCACATCGTCATCTACTCACCCATCGTGGAGCCGCTGACAGAAATCATGGACCTCTACTCCAAAGACCGCAAAGCCGCATTCTTGGATCACATTGCCAATGACACTACACCACCCGAGGAGGACTTCCCACTGGACCCGAGACTGGTCTTGGCGCCGACCTTGCAGACAACAAAGATCAGACCCTGGCAGGTATTGCCCGGACGCACACATCCGCTCATGACATGGAGAGGCGGTGCAGAGGGTTATCTGTTCACGGCAAGAAGAGTGTTGCCCGTAGATGGCAAAGTCGAAGCCCGAGGCAAGTACAACAAGAAGAGAAGGATCGGATGATTGCATCCATCAATATAGACCATTTGTATAAAAACGACCGCTAGACTGTTGCCTTTGTTAACAGCTAATGACGACAATTTCTTAACGTTGCTCACACGCACAATATAAAGACCCTTGGCCTACCCAATACCATCACCATGCACACACACTCGTCACGCACACATACCAAACTTCCCATGTCCCCTTCAACAAGTTATCCCCCACGACCTCCAGATCTCCAAACGCTGCCACCATTCCTTTTCCGAAAAATGTCTAGATCTTGAGGATGTCGCGCAATTTATAAGGGCAAGTAACTGATAACCCCATTTCGCATATCAAGATGATAAAACAAAACCCACGAATCAGAGTCGTGGTCAATGGAAGCATGTCGAATGCCTCACCTTCGTGAACGAACACAGCCTGACACAAGTATCGTGCTTTTCCACGGCTTTGACTTCTGCTAGAAATCGACATTAGAAGGGATCTTGCAGGTGAACTTGAGGATAAGTGTACTAAGTGTTGCTATAAGACGACGACAGCACAGCACGTGGTACCGTTCGTAATGGAATGGGAGACTCATCGAGGAGCGCATTTGCGTAAGTTCTACTATTCCGTAGAAGTCATATCAAAATTAGACCCCATGATTCATAACCGCGACGACCAATCTTCCCTTCCATTGCTCTTCCTTACTCTTCCTTCCTCTCCAAAACCTTGGACAGAAAAAAGTTCGCCCATCTCTCGACCCCGAACTAGAAGTCCTCCGACTCTCGAGCTCTAACGACCGAATCACCGAAACAGCAAACATTTCCCAAACCATCAACATGCGTGTATACGAATCCAAAGACGGCTCTCTATACAGCAGAAGCGGCGTCATCTCCCCACCACCACCACCTCCTCCACCACCACCACCATCACCATCCTCACCCGACCTCCTCACAAACTCCTTCGAACCACAAATCCGCGCGACAATTCTCACCATCATCTCAGCCGTCCACACCACAAACCAAGCAATCTCCACCTACCGCAACCTCTGCACCTCCAACGTGCATAAAATCACCGCGATAAAACATCTCTCTCTAACCGCCGATGCTGTTGCGATAGCCTCTTTAAGGAAGAAATATGCGCAATTGATTACTGCAGAGATGGAGATGTGTAGGGAGGTGGAGGGGATGAAGCAGGGGGTTGTGATGTTGAGATTGGATTTGGCGGAGTTGCATGAGTTGAATGGGAGTGTAGAGGAGAGGAGGAATGATGATGTTGAGGGGGAGGGGTGGATGCCTAATATTGGGTTATCGAGGAGGAGGAGGGAGGAAGGTGTTGATGGAAGTCAAGGTGATGGATCTGCTGATGCTTGGGTTTGTGCTCTTGATGACGATGAAGAAGAATACGATAGAGGCTCGGAGGATGAGCGTTATGATGGGGAATCAGATGAGACTCGTGATGAGGATGAAGAAGAAGACGATGACGCCGCACCAACCGAAGACCCCATCACAGAACTCGATGGAAGATATCTAAACTGGATCCAAGACTGGCAAACCTCAGAAAACAGGAAAATGCTCATCACACTCCTCGGCGCTGACTTACCAACGCCACCAGCAAGTTCTTTCTCACAGCAACTATCCCCTTATGACGAACATCGAGCATCCTACAACCGCTGGGAACAAGCATTCGGCAGAGACTTCGAACACAACACATCCATCACCGAGCACGAAAATCTCAGCATCAAAATGAAATGGCAGTATGAGCAGCCAGAGCAGAAGAAGAGTATAAATATCGACAACATCTACCACTGGGTAGGAAAATGGTTCTAAACAGTCCGGCAGACCAGAAAGCGAATTAACAAACTCATAATTTCATATAGGAAGGGGAGATTGTAGCAGTATCACACAGAAGAACCTCAATATCCCACAACAAAACATCAAGCCATCTTTTTGATCTCAGATCTATATATCCTCTTTTCCTCACTCGCGTGAGGAAGGTTTCACTTTTGTCATGGTGTGTGATGGATTTTTGTAAAAACCAACATTATTCGGAGAGGGAGGATGTTTCTCTCAACTTTCTTGATGGATGTCTCCTGCCCGAGAAGTGTGACACTGTGATATCTCTGCTATCGCGGTAAACGTGTATTGGAGCCTTAGTTCAACGATACATCAAACATCCATCTCTAGTCAACTGGGATGCAGCAATTGTTCCCCACTGAGACGATGCTACAAATTAACTCAGCACGAATGTGCATGCTAATACCCGTAGTTGCTTACTGCTGCAATACACAAGTTTTACCTAATGTAAGATTCGTCCGGTGAAATGGCGTCAAAAGGGGGCTTTCCGTGGACAAGTATGATAAGCTATAATTCGATCGCGTAGGTCTGCAAGGTTTGGAAGCTAGGTAACCTTGAGAAATGAGCTTTCCTTTACTATCATACAGATCTTTGGAAGTGGCCAGAGGATCATAGATTTAGAACTTTCACTGGACGAATGTGTAAAGGGCTAGATTATTGTGCATTTCAACAGATTATTTATATCGAAATCGCTTTGAAAGAGCTAGCGGAGTCGAACGTAGCCGGAGTGTAGCTGAATTCCCATCTCGTCTCTAGCCTCTAGTCCGATGCAGAATGTGATGGGTGAGATGTCCGATATCGTCAGCTCTTATGACTCCCGCATAGATACATTATTGCAGTTATGAGTCAAAAGATGACGTTAAAAACCATGTCAAAGGTTCGAAATGACTGTCCTGGAAGTCTCAACTGCCTGATTTAACGCTTTCCAATAGCTATGCACGGCTATACGGGTCTGTCACAATACATGATGTATTCAGAATATCGGGCTTGATCTCTGCTAAGAGTATTAGTGCCGAATATCCTCAAGCGCAGGATCTGCTCTGACGAAGCGTTGTGAATGCTGGAAGCCAGATCAGGAGGAAAGTCAGGAAGGCGCGTACGGGAGATATCACTGCCTGATTCACTTACTCCAGAAGCTGAGGTAACTCCTTTGGCTCTTGCAAAATGCACAGTACGCTTTGACTCCTAGATTGGGTCAAGGGAAAGTCTGGTTATTTGAGCTCTCTGTGGTCGAGACTGTACTCTTGACAGAACTTGTGCATTGCGACGGCTTGTCACCCATAAATTATGTCGAGGGCATGGAGGGTGGGTTGTGAGCAAGTCGTTCAATTCGTTGGTGCCAGTCTTGTAAGATCGGAACTGTTCGTTTTTTCCTCGCTGGCATATCAAAACTGTGTATTACAGAATACCATCACCAGGTTCGTCGGAAGCTGAAGCAATGTTGGGGCATAAAAAAACCTTTATACAAGGAAAAAAGCAAACGCGATGATAATCAATGTCCAAATCCCAAACCCGCGATGATATCTCGTCAACATCCCTTCCCCCCTCTTCATCAAAACCCATCCAAATCATACAAATCATCCAACCATCAAACCTCAAGCTTATCAACCCACTCCATGACAGGTGCCATATCCTGCAACCACTCCTCCTCCGAAATTTCAAAAAAGCTACACATATCATCCTCATCCTCCTCCACTTCGTCATAAGAAACCGCATCCCTTGCCTTCAGATACTCCAACACATTGACCATGACATCCTGCTGAGCAGGACCGTCATATCTTGGCTTATACCAAGGTTCATCATCTTCCTCATCTTCTTCTTCTCCTTCTTCTTCTTCTTCTTCCCTCAACATCTCATACATTTCCTCCAATCTCATGCTTAAAGCTTTGACATGCTGCTGCAGACCCAAAACAGCAAATAGCATATCATGCTTCCACAACCCAAACATTTGGATCTCTTCATCTACTGCTCTCCAAGCTGTATATTCGAAGATACATTGTTGCTTGACTTCCAGTTTGTATACGTGGATCATGGCGTAATGGCACCATTCGTGGTATTTGGTTTCCGCTTTGAGGGTTTCGTCCACTTTGTTGGCGAGGTGGGTGAGGTGGAGGGGGATTTTCTCTTGGAGTTGGGTGCGTGTGGGGGTGCATTGTTCGTCGGAAGGTATGGTTGAGGTGACGGAGGTGGATGTGTAAGTGTATTCAGACATGGTTATGTTTGTCGAGGTGGGGTAGGTGGGTAAAAGGGTTGTGTCGTGTAGAACAGGTATATAGCAGTAAATTTGCTGTAGTCGTGTGTTTTATGTCTCGTGAGACAGTAGCTGATGAGCTGGGTAGAAAATACTTTCTGTTTTCGAGAAAAGTCGAGTCGAAAAAGTGGCTGTTTTGTGTTTGGGTGTTGCCCGTGAAAGTACAAGTAGTCTGTTGCGTGAAAGCGTACTTGAAAGTTTGAAAGTGGTTGGTTGGTTGGTTGGTCGGTCGGTTGGTTGTTCGGGGAAAGGAGGTTTTCGGTCTTAGAAATCCAGTTCTCAAAAAAGAGTTATAAGGTCTATCTCAGCTTGGGCGATTCGAAGAATAGGCGATCCAAGAAGAGGGCGAGATCGATAGAAATCTTATACCAAGAGCGGATCCTATGACTCTTTTGACAGTGAGTCGTAGTCGCGCAAATCAACTCAGCGAGGCGTGCTGTATATAGCTGCCTTGAGGGACTGCCAATTCTTCGTCGTCTGGTTCGTCAGTATAAGGCGCAAGAGGTAGATGAAGAGAAAGCTGATGACTATTATCCTATGGTGTCGAAAAATGGGTAGATAAAGACACTCTACGGGATGTGATAGGTCAGGTCCGCACTTGAAGCCATGTCAACCTCAGGCAGCGCATTCCCTTTCCGAGAAGCCGAGAGTCCAACGACATTTCAGAACCAGCATGGAGGACAATGCGTGATTGGTAGAGAGGGCCGGAATGATATCGAGGAAGTTCTGGTAGTCACTAGTGTTCGTTCGATATAGAAGTTGTACTGTCGTCTTTGTGAGAAGCCTTTACATGTTGCCTAACTCACGCGACCAATTTGTTAACACCAAAAGAGATTGAGTCAATGTGTATCTTGATTTTTGTTCTACTTCCCTCTTGCTTCCGTTCGCATTTCTTCACCCTACTCGCGCTTCTCCTACCACTGAATTTCAGTATTTTGTACTTGTAGAAATGCATAGTGTTCTGTGCAGAAGACTGGTGCCCAGCGAGTGTGTGTCGATCGTTGCGTTCTTGTGGACGGCAGTGCCGTTGCCAAAAGTATAATGCATTGCGACAGCCATATGCGTACCGTGATACATCATCCACAGTAGAGCTTCGTAGTGGCATAGTTGAAACCGCATGAAACACCCAATCCTACGATCTTCAGACCCTGGGCTCATGACACCGAGGACGGCACGCACAATTTTCAGGGTACAAGCTTGCACTGCTCACATCACACATTTGACCTCTTGCCGCGAGGACTTGGGGCTGTGGGTGGATGAGTGCTGGTCGTAGTTGTCGCATGGATCTAGGATACACCGAATGGTAAGGTCTTCTGCAAGGCGTGGAAGGGTAAGGGTTCCAGCGCGATTGACCGGCGTGCACTGAACCTTCGCGAGTCTGATTTCCATGCACCTGACCCCTACCACTAGGAGTTTGATGTCGGCGGTCATAAGGTGATTGGTGTCGCTGTGAGTGTGCATTGGAGCCTGAAGAGTTGCCGGCTTGATAGGACTCCAGTACCGATGGTTCACAAAGATCTTCTGAAGATCCGAAAGGAGCTGGTGGCAGGGGGCAATTGTTACTTGGACCAGTGGACGGTAGGTAATTCGGATTGTGTGGCGAGTAGCGAAGTTCAGCATCCGCAGTCGATATCGGTGCCAAAGGGTTCCTGGCGTTAATTGATGTCCCAGCGCGGAAGGGTGGTTGAGGGTAGGTACCGTGTTGTTCACCTCGTGCATTTCGAAGGTCAGCGGCTGGAGTGAGTTGTTGCTCGACAAGGTCACGAATACCACATTCGAGATTCTGAATCCTGTGACGTGCTCCAAGCCCCCATCCCATAAATACCATGTTTCTAAGTCCGTCGTTGACCTTTTCAGCGGCGATATCTCCGACATGAGGGTTTACGCTCAGGAGAACAGCTTCATCACCCAGGTGAGATACTTTTGTTTCCATTTCGCCGACCATATCGCGCAGTCTGACGAAGGATTCGAGCAGGCACGAAAGATCGTGCAGGCTAGCGCCACGTTGTAGGTGATCCTCCAAGGCCACGAGGTTGGTTTCAACAATATACATGGTTTCGCTCACTCTGTCGAACTGTTCCACAAGAGTTTTGGACTTTTCATGAAGCGGGTAAGAGGCTTCTTTACTAAGGCTGTCGGTCTCGCTGTCACCGTTGATGTCGCCGATAAGACTGACAGTGTCGCAGCCATAGGTTTCGCCGTTTTCGCGGAGCATGTTGTCGACCGCATTGCTGTCGCCATCGCTGTCATCACTGTAGATATTCTCATCGTCCCCACTATCATAATCGTCGACCTCATCGTCCAGATCTTCAACTCCCAATTGACTGAGTTCGTCGGATCTGTGGGCATCGCCTGCGTCGTCGCTATCGCTGTATGGAGATGGGGACGGATTGTCTGCGCGAAGAGTTTCAGAGCTGGCCGCAGAAGCAGCGTCATCGTCATCGTCAACGACTATTGGTGTCTCGCGGCTGCCGGTATCATCATTAGCGCTACCATATTCGAAGAACTCTGAAGCATCGGTATCGGCAGGTGGCAAGGCGCTCGGGATATTGAAGTTGGCATCGTGACCGATGTGTTCGGGATTCATGACGCCGTATAAATCGCGTTCAAGCTGTGCCAACTCGTACTCATCGAGATCGACAGGCGTAGAGTTGTTGTCGTTGTCGTTGGACTTCATGGCAGCTGCTAATTGGCGTTGGAAATGTGCCAACTCTCTTCCTCGGTTGAACTCTCTCCATAGACGGGGATTAATTTGATCCATTTTTACTGCGTAATACGCCGGTCAAAGTGGCCAGGTTCGTTAGATCGGAGAAGATAAAGTCGATAACACGAAAGATGGAGCAGTGAAGAAATGAGAACAGGAGTGGAAGAGGAGATATGTATCGATGAAGACTCGCCGCTGGAGACTCATCGCGAAAAACTCATCCTCGAAGACTCATCGCTAGAAAATGGCTGCCTACCGTGGTCCGTGGCATAGCCTGCGGGAATGAGTGAATTACCACATACTCGCTGCCACGAGCTCTGGCCAAGCCTGTGAAGCCGATCCAGGTTCGATGTGCTTGAAGGTACGATGTGCGTAATACTATCGCATCAACTCGTCGATGTATTGTTCCACCTTCTTTGCGACCAGGTCATTGTGCTCTGCCTTGGTGTCAGCGTGACTGTCTCAGAAACTGGTAGTTTGGCGTACTGATGCAGAAGCCATGCGGTGTGCCATATGTATCGATCTCCATAGTGGGCTTCTTTTCATCACCGGGCGTGCCTGTTGCAGCCCTAGCAGCAATAAGTTCGTCTCTGGTCTCGTCCGCAACCCAGTGGTCATCGGTGCCAAAGTAAAAGAACAACTTCGTCTTGTCGTCGCTCGAATCTTGTGCTTGCGAGACACCCCACAGTTCGTCATCCCAGGCATCTGCTGTTATGGTTCGCATCTCATGGCCGGCAAGGTGCCTGATCAATGTCAACATTGGACGAGAATTGGGAGGAAGTGACCACTACTCACAATGCTTGTCTGACACCTCCTGGGCTCTTGAGGAAAGCAGTGGTGGTTTCCGCGGCCGGCGAAGGAAAACCTGTGACGAGACCAACGAGACGTTGGAGCGGTGTGAAAGGAACCCAGGAAAACATAAGGCGTACGACCAGTCCTGCAATGACAGCAAAGTATGGAATGGCGAAGAACAACTATAGAGATACAAATCAACAGATGCAGACAATGACAAATGGATGTCAAGATGTGTCTTGTAGAGGTACAGGTTCTTTGCAGTTGAAAGAAGTAGGACAAGATAAAGCACCTACACTGAATTTCTCCCCACTTGGGCTCTTTGCAATGTGAGTGACGGTTGGGAAGAGACATATTCCACCAATGACTTTGGCATCATTGCTCAGCTGCTGTGTGCTGGGACTCTGCTTTCGTCGCCGCAAGACCTCGAGCAGGATATAAGAGCCAACAGAATGACCCATCAACACTACCTTTGTTGTAGCATTTGGCCTTGTCTGGCTTTCAATCGCTCTTTCGAGCATTTGGCCTATGTGTTCGATTTGTTGTTCCAGATCGTAAGGTCCTTCTGGGTTTCCATCGTGGCTTGAAGATTGGTGTCGTTCATGATGCTGAACGCCAAAGCCACGGAGACTGGTTCCTGCGACTTTGATGCGACGATCTGGGTACTTTGTACGGAGACTGTCAAAGCACAACGTCAAGAAGGTGCGGTAGTATTCAATCAAGCCAGGATTGCCGGTTATTTGAAAGACTAGAAGTGATTCAGTGGGCGAGTCCGAAGCAGGAACATGCGAAAGGTCAATTGAGTCTTCGACGGTCATTATGTTCTTGCTTGAATGATTGAGGATGGTTCGTCACTTGAGACCGATGTCAAGGTTGTTGCAGCCAGCGCGTCAACGTGCATGTAGAAGGGCTGATGGTAACGACACCCCCAGGCCCGTCAATTGTCCGAGGCTAGTGATGGATCTGGTACCTCATGTTGTGAACGTGCGGTTGGCCTCTTCTAGTGAACTCGAAGAGCAAACTCTCTACAAACTTGGTTCCAGTATTCGTATTGCAGTGAATCGCATGTGATTGATTATTTTGTCAGTATTTGGAGGGTAAAAACAAAAGGGCGACAGTACCAGAGATTTGACAGATCGCGATCGCAGCCGTCGTATTTACAGCACTTTACCCGTGTTTCACTCGAAGGCAGTGAATGCGACTGCTGAAAAAGGAACTTGCGAAAGAGTACCTGCCTAATTTGTTTCGGCGGAGACGGCATCCGCGCGGAGTAGACAGCTTTCGACTGGGCATCATCAAAGAGCGGAAACAGAAACCCCAACGCCCGACGCTCAAAGAATCCCACTCGCCCTCTCCAAGGTCAACCCACGCCAAAGCAGCGAAGTCGACACGCGCGCCTGCACCACGCAAAAATCATCAACAAAGCACCACCGCCATCTCCAAAAATCACCATAACGACACGACCATCGAAATCGCGCCTCTAATTTTCGACTGGATTCTTCTTGATTAATTATTTGCGCTGCGTTGACGGCTACACGAAGTTTTCTCTTTTTCTCTCGCTGTTTTCCCCATCCAGCTTTCGCGACACGCAAATTTTTCCCGGCGAGGACAGCTTTTCATTAATCCAGCGCCAAGCCTTTTCTGACTGCATAATTATTATTTCACCACAACTTTGCATGAGAGTATGCAGAGCACTCGTGCCTCCGGTGCACGCTTCAGGCAGAGGAAACTCTCGACCAAGCATCCGCTACAGGTTGTCAAGGAGAATGAGATAGAGACCTTTGCCATCGATGAAGACCCTCAACGCCACATACCTCATGTTGAGACTGGTGTGGAAAAGGCAGAAGAGACTGAACACCATCTTCAGGCTGTCATCTCCGCCTCTGCCGCTGCTTCACTAGGTGCCAAAGTCAACCAAGTCTTTATTCCTACACCAGAGACAAAGTCGAGTGGTATTCCCTATGATCAGTTGTATCCACGACAATTTGCAGAGCCTGCTACCTACATTAGGTTCAGTTCAACGGTTGAGGACTGCATTGGAAATCAGTACAACATTGACGATGATGATGACGTCTTCCTGCTAAACTTCAACACATCAAAGAAGGATGATGAGAAGCTATCAGAAGACATCTTCGAGGAGTTGATGAGCTTCTTTGAGCTCAAGTCCGACAAGAACCACCCCTTCGCCAACATTTCAAATGCTCCTATCTTGACACTCGAGGAAGCTGAAAGCTACTTTGACGATCCAGAGGACGAGACCAACCTTTCTGTAGAAGCCCGAAAACGGACCAAGGAGGTTTACGACCATTGGCGTTCCAGAAGAGTGCAAAATGGCAATCGCTCTCTCTTGTCCAACCTCAAGTTTGAGACTGGTGCTGACACCGATGACAACGACGCTTATGTCTGTTTCAGACGTCGTGAAGTACGACAAGCTCGCAAGACCAGAGGTAGAGATGCTCAGGTGACCGAGAAGTTGAAGAAGCTGAGGAGAGAGCTTGAGGATGCCAGACAGCTCTTGATCTCTGTCAATCAGCGCGAGCGTTTGATCAAGCAGAGGATAGAAACAGAGCGCAAGGTCTTCGAACAGCGCACTGAGTTGAAGAAGGTCAAGGTAGCGCAAGGCATCAAAGGTGAAAAGGGAGAAGACGAGGAACTCCTTGTCAACCAAAGAGTAAGTCACCATCTTACCATGGTCATTGTCGTAGTTCGCGTGCTGATGTTGAATAGCCGACGCCCAAGCCCCGACCAGCAAGAGCCGACGGACAAAAACCAACAACACTGCGCCTTCCCGGTACAAGGACAGAAGCAGTCCGTGCCGCACCAGAAAACGACCTCGTGCAGTTGTCAGACATCCAAGAAGAAGCAGCCGCCGCGGTGCAGAGATCGGTCGAGGAAAAGATTGGCCAGCATCGCAAGTGGAACAAAGACTGGGTCGACAACACCTGGGGACCAATCACACCACCAGCCGAACCTTCTTCAGCGGGTGGCTATCTGCCGCGCATCGAAGAGGTTCAACTTCCGACACCACCTGCATCTTTGCGTTCAGAGACATCACAAGATCATGCCAAGGATGTCGAGATGAAAGATGCAGACGCAGAGATGCCTACACCGGTCAGTGCTGCACAAGACCAACCACTCCGTACAATGTTCCGCTTCAACTCGCCACCACCTGAAGCAGGCTACAACAGACCTGCTTACAGGCGACGATATGGTCGTAATGGGCGCTTGTATATTGAACAACGCAAGCCACGCATGTTCGTGCAGAGCAAGGGTGTGATAGGCGACTCTGACGATGAGAGTGATGGTGAGACGGTCGTATATCCCATGGACTGTTATGACACACTCGGCATCAGCTATAGGGCGAGCATTTTGGCACCGAGAAGGCCAGTGGAGCCGACGGCCGAGCATATGGCGCACCTAAGGCGGGCAGGGTCGAGCGGTGATACGGTGATGGCCAACGGACATGGCACAGCAGGTCATGGAACCAGTCATGGCCAGGGTGAAGGCGGAAGTTGATGAAGCATTTTTCAGGCGAAAACTTTTTGTGATACCACTTTTTTCTTTCTTCCCATGACGACTTTTGTATAGTAGATGATGAACGTCAAGAATTGCTCAGTCCCAGAGACATTTTTTCCTCTCAAATTGAAGTCGAGTCCGAAATCCGGTGCGGTGATTTCTTCGGGTGTGGATGTTCGCTTGACGGATGTCGAGTCTGCAGGTAGGCGGTCCAGAAGATGGTCCCGACAAGGCCTGGTAGCATGAGCATGGAAGGTGAGAGCGTTTCGGTGTAGCGAAAGGTCAAGGACGTCGTGGTGGGCTCTTCAGCAATGGTGAGTGATGATGATCAGGCGGTAAGCGGGGCGGCCGTAGTACGAGAAGAGGGGACGGGTGCGAGGACCTGATAGAAGGTGGATCGAATTGCCACGATGGTGTCGAATGATCAGGAAAGGCCCTGAGAGAGTGGTAGTAGGGTGTGAAGAGCAGAAGCGAAGAGAAGGAGCATGGCTGAGGCGGTGCTGTGGACTGGTGAAACTAGTAATCTAGTTTGGTCCGGTGGAAGGAGGTCGACTGGAAAAGGCAGAAGATAAGGAAAGTGAGTGGTAGTATAGATAGACGGCAGGAGAGAACGACAGGACGACGACGAGGTAGCAATCGCAGGAAAAGTCTTGGGTCTGTTCTTTGCAGAGGTTGGTAGGCAGGGCGTAGGTAATATGGGCCAACATGAAGCGCTGACACTTTCCCAAATTCGGTTGGCGCTTCCGAGACACAAAGTCCCTTCCACTTCTTAACTTCTGCGTAGAATGCCAAGTCCGGCCTTAACACCGACATCCAAAGAACTTCGTCAGTCATCTGAACCAATACATCAAACACCCACAATACCCAGAAATGCCCATCTCAATAGGTCTAGAAGGCTCGGCCAACAAGCTTGGTGTCGGTGTCATCCTCCACCCCTCCGCCCAGGCCGATAGTCCTCAAACCCAGCAAGCACCTTCGAAGCACGACAGCCCACCAGTCCAAATCCTCTCCAACCTGCGTCATACCTATGTCTCGCCTCCAGGCTCAGGTTTCCTGCCCAAGGATACTGCCGCTCACCATCGCCGCTGGGTCGTACGTCTGGTCAAGCAAGCCATGAAGCAGGCGAGAGTTTCCGTCGACGACATCGACTGCATCTGTTTTACGAAGGGTCCCGGCATGGGTGCTCCTCTCGGTGCCGTTGCAGTCGCTGCCCGTATGCTCTCGCTCCTCTGGAACAAGCCTCTGGTTGGTGTCAACCACTGTGTCGGTCATATCGAAATGGGTCGTGCCATTACTGGTGCTCAGAACCCCGTCGTCCTTTACGTCTCCGGTGGAAACACTCAGATCATCGCATACAGTGCTCAACGCTACCGTATCTTCGGTGAGGCCCTCGATATTGCTGTCGGAAATTGTCTGGACAGATTCGCAAGAGTCTTGGCTATCAGCAACGATCCTGCCCCTGGTTACAACATCGAGCAGATGGCAAAGAAGGGCAAGGTTCTGGTAGAGCTCCCTTACGCCGTCAAGGGTATGGATGTCAGTTTTTCTGGTATTTTGGCCCGCATCGAAGAGTTGGCAAAGAAGCTGGAAGCTGGTCAGAACGGCAAGACCGATGTGTGGAAGGATGAAGAGACGGGAGAAGAGATTACTCGCGAAGATTTATGCTTCAGCTTGCAAGAGACTGTCTTTGCTATGCTGGTAGAGATTACCGAACGCGCCATGGCCCACGTTGGCGCAAGTCAAGTCTTGATTGTTGGTGGTGTTGGTTGCAACGTGAGATTGCAAGACATGATGGGCATGATGGCAAGCGAGCGCGGCGGAAGCGTCTTTGCAACCGATGAACGCTTCTGTATCGACAACGGCATCATGATCGCTCACGCTGGTCTACTCGCCTACCGCATGGGCCAGACGACCGATATCAAGGACAGCAGCTGCACACAGAGGTTTAGAACCGACGAACCATTGATCAACTGGAGAGACTAAATCTTGTTCTCTGATACGTGGTGGCTATGACTGAGTATGCCAGCAACCTCGGTTTCCTCCTCATCCTCAACTAGCATGGCCTGCGTTGCGTTGAACGAGCTTGGGCTTGAACAGACACCCTACTCTTCGTCCGAGTCCTCGGCCTTGACCAGGACCTTCTTGACAGGAGAGGGCTTGGTCTTCTTGGCGATTGATCTGCCCTCATCCTCGTTATCCTCGTCATCATCGACGTCCTTCTTGGCGCGTTTCTTTGCTGGAGTGGCAGTGCCCTTCTTGCCCTTGGTGGGCTTGGGGGTAGCTATGGCGCTTGTGGTCAGAAAGTTGCTAAGATTGTGGAAAAGTCGATGCCTACCAGGAGCGGTGGGAAGAGCATTTCCGTCAACATCAGTGAGAAGCTTTTTCTTCAAGCCGGACCACATGTTGGAGCAAGTCTTCTGGGTGTTGAAGCCGGCGGCCTTGGTGAGCTTCTCGATGTCGATCTGAAAATGTTAGATGAGAGGCAGGAGATGTCGTTTGCGCGCAACTCACTTCGGGAGGGCCAGACTTGAGACAGCGCCAGGCGACCTTCAGGACCATCTCCTCTCTCTCGGTGAAGACCACGGCCTTCTTCTCAGTCTTAGCGGGTGATCCACCCTTGGTGGACTCGTTGTCCGAGGACATTGTGTGTGGATGGATAAGTCTTGGTGGGAAGTTGTTGTTGTTGTTGGGTATAGGAAGAAGAGAGGGATACCGAGGTCGAGTCAAAATTAGTAGACAGGCTCTCGCGTTCGTGAGTGAACGAGACAACAACACGTTCGGATTCCGTACGGTTCCGTGGGTCTCGGACTTTCACTAGCACTTCCCAAGTCAAGGCAGAATTGCACCCGACCTTCTCATGCTCGCGTTCACTTCGAAACAATATCTCAACGACGGCGTCGTTCGTCTGACAGCGTCAGGCTGATCGGGAGGTCCTATCAGGCTCGGACGACTCATGGTGACCTTTGTACTGTCTTCTCATCGTCAGTCGTTTTCGATCCTCTGAACCTACTGCGGTGCCCAATCTTTGTTTTGAGAAAAGCTTGGTTGCTCCTTCCTCTTGCTCCTCAAACATCGCGTATTTTGATACAGTTCGCTTAATTCCATCACAACTGCTGCGACGCGTCGCGTACGTCAATTCCATCCAGCCATCACATCACAACAATCATCTTCTACCGTAACCAACACTGAGAGCCGATCTTGGAAACCATATCTCAGCGACTCCATTGGACAAGCTGAGCTCCAAGACACCTTTCTGCACATCCCCAACGCTCACCCCGTAAGTCGCTACCATCAAGAGTGAAATCAGAGCAATTTGACCATTATCACGCCCATCAACCTGAGTCATACATCACTCCTTCCCCAACAGTCCCTCCAACCAGGGCTGCTTCCTTTCCTACAGTCCTTGGTCACCTCATCTGACTTTACTACTTCAACTCAACCACACTTCTCGAACCTGTAAGTCTCCCGTACTGAACATATCGCTACGAAAGCTGACAGATCTTTGGTCCAGAACTGACCATGCCTGAGACAAGATCCCAGGCTAAGGAGCGCACCAAGATCCGCAACAAAGTCATCGACAACATCAAAAGCAAGACTACCTCAGCTACCGCAACAATGGCCAGCACCAGCTCATCTACTGAATTCGTCCCCACTGGCATCTTTCCCCTTCTCCGCCTACCCATCGAGCTTCAGAATATCGTCTACAAATACGCTGTTGCTGAGCCCGGTGAGGTTATTATGCTCGACAACGCCGGAACCCCTGCTCTCGCTCGCGTCAACAGATACCTCCGCAGAAACGTTGTCCCCATCTTCCTTGAGGTCAACACCTTCTGCGTCTTCACCGAAGACGCCCCTGTCACCGAAGACAACCAGCCCAGAGACGCCAAATTCAAGATCCAAGCCACGGTTTGGGAGTGGCTGGAGCTTGTCGGCCTTGAGACCCCTGTGTTCAAGAGCGTGATCATTCACTTCGGTGCTGAGAACGAGACCGAGCTGGTCATGCAATACACGCGCGAGGCCAAGGGTTTCTCTCTCGCCCATGATGTCGACTGCGGCTACTGCAACGACAAGAGCGCCGTCACTCCCATCCTTCCTCGTGCTATTCTCGACGGTCTGGGTGATGACAAAGGTCTGCGCGGACTCATTGACGAGGCCGAGAAGCGTGATAACGCTGTCAAGATCGAGCATGACATCACCATTGCTGATCTAGCAACTGATATCTTCGGCGATGATAGCGGTTTCAAGCAGGAGTCGCTTGCTCTGAGCATGGCCAACATCATGGGTCTTGAGCGCATCATCAACCAGGGCAAGACCACGTTCGCTGTCGCCGTCCACACCATCAACCAGAAGCGTATGATCGACACCCCTCTTGTTGTCACGCACGAGTCAAAGCCCTACGTCTTGCTCAGAGACACTACCGCTTGAACACTTTCGAAGGATTGGAGGAAACAGGAGATAATTGGGCGCTCAGTGGAAGGGAAGGGCTGAGGTTGTTCTTCTTGCATTGCGGCAGAAACTTTCACCACGCTACTTTTGCAGCGAGAGACACGAAGACAGGGAGAGCGGGATGAGGGTATGCACACGCAGGTTACCCTTTCTTGTTCCATACTATGATGAGGAGACGCAAAAAGTATGCGACGTCCTACTCGGCAGGAAATAACTTTTTGCCGTAGTCTAACAGCAAAGAAATTGATATGGTCTGCTGAACACATCTTCCATACTCCCAGTGAACGACTAAATCGTCAGACTCTTGCATCAAGGCATAATATTGTGTTGGCACCTCGAGAAGTCCACAAAAAGTCTGGCGTCTGTCGTCTTTCTCTGGACATCTGCTTGGTTCGGAAAACAATCGTGCATTTTTATGGGTATTTTGTGGACGTGGACTGGGGCTGAGCCGGCGACTCGTTGCGTGAACTTCGGCTCGGATTAATGACCTTCTTTACAGGTGAAATTTCGACATATTGCGTTAATGTTGTGTATACATGTGTGTGGGAGATGGAGGTTGGACGTCCAGGGTGCCCGAGCAGCCAAGAAAGACATGCACAGATCGCCGACTTGACTCAGCACACTACGTCAACGCGCGCATCGACAAAACTTCCAGACCTCCATTTCTTCCACTCATTCAACACAACACCGCAACTCGCGCGCATCAAGATGAATTCCCTCTCTTTCTCCCTCGGAGGGTCCTCGTCAAAACCTTCACAACGACGCTCTCCACTACCAGCCAAAAGATCAAATGGCACGAAACGCGACCATGCAGCCCTCCTCGACGACGCTAGTGACGACGAAGATGCAAGTACTGCAAAACGACAAACCATTACACATTTCGACACCGCTGCCGGAGGAGCCGTAGACTCCAAAGCGCCCCAAAAGGAGGAGAAGAAACCACTGGTTATTTCGGCATTGGCGAATCGCGATTGGAGGGAAGCGTCTAAACGACAACGAGCGCAAAAATACGGCATCACTTCTGAACAATTGGATGCGAGGAGGGAAAACACGCAGGGCGATGCGCAAGGAGTGGATAAAGTTGTCAAAGAGACGGATGCGGTTAAATATGGATTGAACGTGTTTGCGCCAACTGCTGCTGTGTTGGAAGAGGATACACCTATGGAGCAAGAGGCACATCAACAAGAGGAGAATGCTGTCAAGAAAACAGCAGATCAACTCGCCATCGATGCCCTCACTGGTGCCGCTCCCACATCCACTCTCACAATCCCAGCCGCCGCCGCCGCAACAGAAGAAGACGCCTTCGCCGACTCCTTCCACTCCGCCCCACCAGCTCCTTCCCTCTCCGACTACGCATCCGTCCCCGTAGAAGAATACGGCGCAGCCATGCTCCGCGGCATGGGCTGGAAAGGCCCCCCCACCACCACCAACCCCTCCACAAAAAACGGCAAAAAACCACTTCCACCCCCAAAACGCCCGGCACTGCTAGGAATAGGCGCCGACCCAAACGCAGCAGCCCAAGCGGAAGAACTAGGCGCCTGGGGCAAAACGTCCTCTTCCCGCGCCAACGGCAGAAAAGAACCCACCATGTTCATCCCTGTCTCGATGAAGAACAAGAAAACAGGCGAAACATTGACGGAAGATGAATTGAAGGAAAAAATACGCAGGGATAAGGAAGAAGCTGAAAACCAAAGATTTGCGGTCAATGATTTGGAAATCAGGGATAAGAAAAGGGATAGAAGGGATGATGATATCAGGAATCGAAGGAGAAAAGACGAGTATTCTGATGAGGAGGAAAGAAGAAGACGCAGGAGGGATAGAGAAAGAGATTCCGATCGTAAAGATCGCGAGTACGACCATCATGACAAAAGCAGAAATTACGATCGCAAGGACCGCCAGGATCGGAAAGATCGAGACCGCGATAGCAAAAGAGAAAGGTCAAGAGATCGCGAAGGCAAGAGAGACCGTGATCGCGACCACGACAAATCATCAAATCGCAGAGATCGCTCAAGGGATCGCGACCACGATCACAAAACCAGAGACCGAGATTATGAGAAATCATCGTCGAGGAGGGAGAGATATGATGATGATAGATCTGAGAGAAGAAGGGATAGAGATGGAGGTGGAGATGGAGGGTCTTATCGTTCTTCTCGTCGTTGATATTTTTATTAGATCTTCTTCGGATATTCATGATATCAAAATTACTGGTTTATTTATTTCTCGGTTGTTAGAGGATATTTTTCTGCAGGCGAACTTTTGGTTATTGATCATGAAAGTCTGAGTTTTGTTTGAGTGAAAGGTAAGGTTAAGATTGAGATGTATTCTTGCGACTGTTGTGTGCTTATTTGGAGATGGAGAGATGGAGAGGAAACTTGGGAATGGAAGTAGACCATATGCTGCTCTTGCATCTTAGAAGGACCAGATTACCGCGCGATGTTGTGTCGTTGGCAACATCACACTAATCCCAATCCAGCAGTCGCGATTGCGGGGTGCCCTTTGAGGAGAACTCTTAGCCTTAAACTCCAGCCTCATTTTATCTTTTAGCCTTGACATTGTTCCCTGCTAAGCAACAGTAGGAACAAAGGAATCCCAAGTCACAAAGTGGAAACCCTGAATCGATGTATCTGGAGAAAAAAGGGGATGTTGCGTGTAAATGCGTTCTTATCATTGCTGCATACAGTATTCCGGAAAGCACACCATCGCCCTGGGAATTTGCGACATCTGGGATCGACAAGATATTGCATGCCAAGATGTAGGTCTGGTATCCAATCAAGCACGTCTAAGCTTTGTTAAGGCGAGATAATGTCTTGTAAGTGGAGGGGAAGTCTTTGAGCGTCGTTTTGTGCGAGGGGCAGAGAACGAGATCATATTTCTTTCTGGTCTCATGCTCCTCTCCACGTGGCTTACGTGCCTGTGGGATTTCTTTACAATCCTTATAAGATGGAGGATGACCCCGAAGATGTCGTTGATCCTGAAGTCGCACTTTTGTCTCGCTCAACTTCCGATATCACTGAGCGACCTGTTCGTCGACATTCCGAGTCCAACATGACACACGCGGGTACTTTCAGAGCTTACTGGCTCGGATGCGTTGTATGTATGGGCGGCTTTTTATTCGGCTATGACTCTGGCATCATCGGTATGTATACCTAACACGAATTTTCGACATCCACTGACGTCGCGCCATCAAGGTGGTGTTTTAACTCTTGCATCTTTCGAAAATGACTTTGGATATACCAAGAAAGAAGCCACGCGGAACAGTTCTCTAGCTGTCGGTCTACAACAACTCGGAGCTTTCCTTGCGTGCTTTGCCATCTGGCCTGTAACTCATCGCTTCGGTCGCAAGTGGGCGTTGGTTCTGTGTTCGAGCATCTTTGTTGTCGGTGCTATTATCCAGACGATCAATACGCTTTCATTTAGCGCTTTTCTGGCTGCTCGGTTTATTGCTGGAATTGGATTGGGTGGAAGTAGTGTTGTGGTGCCTATGTTCTCTAGTGAGATGGCTCCGAAAGAATTGCGTGGTCAGATTGGAAGTTTCTACCAGCTTTTCTACACTCTGGGCATCTTCACTTCTTACTGGATCGACTACGGCGTCGGCAAGAACATTTCCACTTCTGAAGCAAAACAATGGCAAATCCCCGTCGGCATCCAAATACTGCCCGCCGCCCTCCTCGGTCTTGGAATGTTCACTCTCAAAGAATCTGTTCGCTGGCTGACACTCAAAGGACGCCATCAGGAAGCTTGGGAATCTCTGCAATGGATCCGCGCCGACAGCAGCCCTACCGCGCAACTAGAAATGGACGAGATCCGCCTTGGAGTCGAGACGGAACTGCGCGAAAAAGAAGGCTTCCAGCTCAAAGAATTGTACACCAAGCCTGACAATTTGAAAAGGACGGTAACGGCTGCTGTGGTGTTTATTGCGCAACAATCCACTGGAGCTACAGCTTTTGCGACCTACGGACCACAATACTTCAAGTTATTGGTTGGGAGTAAAGGAAACAATGATCTCCTGCTCACCGCAATCTTCGGCGCTATCAAAGTAGCCGCATGTCTGACCTTCGTCATCTTCGTCGCCGAGCGTGTGAACCGCAAGTACATTCTCACCTTCGGGGCCCTGGTCATGGCCGCCTGTCAAATCTCCACCGCCGCTGTTGTAAAGGCCAAACCACCCCCCGGCGACGCCACGGTAACGAGTCCAGGAATTGCCACCGTAGCACTAATCTACCTCTTCGTCATCGCCTACAACTTCTCCTGGGGACCCTTACCATGGCCCTACGTTTCCGAAATCTTTCCCACTGGAATCAGAGAGCCTGGAATAGGCATTGCCGTATCCTCGCAATGGCTGTGGAATTTTGTATATTCGATCAGTACACCATACATGATCAAAGATTTGGGTTGGGGCACGTTCTTGTTTTGGGGGCTGGCGGATTTGGTTATCGCAGGAGGGGCTTGGTGGGGGTTGGATGAGACTAGAGGAAGGAGTTTGGAGGATATCACGAGGACGACGGAGAGGGCTAAGAGTTTTGGTGATGAGGATGGGGATGAAGGGGAGGGAAGGAGGGGTGTTGGGAAAGGACCTGCGGTGGATATCAGATGAGTTTTCGAGAAATAACTGATTATAATGCGGCGATTTCTACATCTCCTGATTCTTATGCATACGTCTATCCTATTCGAGAACGAGATCATATTAGACGCCTCAGTACCGATATTACGGCCCAGTTACAGCATTACCATTTTTAGGTAGTCAGTCGGATCATTCAAGTTCGGGTTGTATGGGTGTCCGTAGCAGGGCACGGGAAAGGAGGGTGTTTCCATAGTCGCCAGATAGCGCGCACATTGACGCGTTTTAGAGCCTACATATTGAGGACTGCAGCGAATTGGAGATGCTTGGAGACTTCAAGATAAGCACCCTGCAAGCCTCATAGTATCCTTCAGCTGCTTCCGGTGCCAGCAAGTGTTTTCGATCTGCCGTGTCCCCTCCGCCACATTGCTGCACAGCAATGCAGCTTATCACTAATCACGGTATTTGGCGCAAATGTGGCCAGCGTATCCGGGAATCAACACGCAAGGCTGTGAGGTACTCGAGATGAAGTACCTGCTCGTCGCCGCGTGACTCTTTCCCGTACCAAAACTTGTGTGTACATAGGAGTGTCCTGCCGACTTTGTAACACACACGCGCTCACTGTCGACTCAGTAAAACATTTGTTCTCGCCGCTGGTGGTTCCCCCGTTTGCTGGGATCGTTGAACGCATTTCACCATGGCAACCATAAAGAAAAAGCTCAATCATGAAGACTATGTTGTTGGCTGGATCTGTCCCATGCGCGTCGAGTACACAGCGGCACTTTTGATGCTGGACGAAGAGCATGAAATCCTTGGACAAGACGTCGCGGACGAGAATATATATACTCTCGGGAGTATCAAAGGACACAATGTTGTCCTTGCAACGCTTCCGAAGACTGGTAATAGCCCAACTGCTCGGGTCATGACCAACATGAGCCGTACCTTCCAGGTATTGAGGTTCTATCTCTTGGTTGGTATCGGTGGTGGGATACCCGTGAGAACGGATGACGGTCCCGTCCGACTTGGAGACGTTGTCGTCAGCGAAGGTGTCATACAACACGATCGCGGCAAATTCGAAGCTAGCGGCTTCAAGCTGAAAGGCACACTTGCGCCTCCACCACAGGTTCTGCTTGCTGCTACGAACACACTCCTTGCCAAACGGGATATGACGGATGACGACCCTCTCCTTGAGCACCTCAGTCGGATTGATACTAGCAAGAGGAGGCTCAAAAAATATCAATTCCCTGGTAGAAGGAGAGATCATGTTTACGAACCATCATATACACATCTCGTCAAAGGAGCTACATGTGACGAAGCGCAGTGTGATCCTAGCAAAAGGATTTTGCGAGGACCAAGCAATGAGACTCTTGACTCACAGGTTGTGGAGCAACCCGACATCACAATTCACCAAGGAACTATCCTTTCCGGAGAGACAGTGATGAAGAACGGCGCCCAACGAGATGCGATCGCCAAGCCACTGGATGCCATTTGCTACGAATGCGAGGCCGCAGGAGCAATGTCATCAGTTCCCAGTCTTGTCGTGCGTGGAATATCGGATTATGCAGACTCGCACAAGAATGATGATTGGCATGGATTTGGATCAGCCGTGGCTGCGGCTTATGCCCGTCAGCTTTTCTTCCATCTGCCCATAGACAAAGTCAAAGAATGCTCTGTGCCTCTGCAAGGTAGTGTTTGCCTCACGGCCTTAGTTGAGACATAGCTAACGTCTTTGCAGACATCGCAGATATCAAGGAGGCAGTCGGGCTGTCCAATGAGGGTATTGCAAAGCTTTCCGAGGAAAGTTGAAAGTTTTGGGCGACATGACTTGTGCTAATTAGTTATGTAGCGTCAAATGATAAGCCAGAAGCTAGCGCTTCTAGACAATCACTCTCTAAAGGAAGCCACTTTTGACTCATATGACGAGCGCAAGAATAATCAGTGCCTTCCCGGAACGAGAGTCGATCTCTTGGCCGATATCCAAGACTGGAGTACATCGTCTCACAGCAAATCTATCTTCTGGCTCAACGGTATTGCTGGAGCTGGAAAGTCCACTATCTCGCGGTCAGTCGCTGAGCAGTTCAACACAACAGGATGTCTTGGGGCGAACTTCTTCTTCAAACGCGGCGATGGTGATCGTGCAAACGCAAAGAAGCTTTTTCCAACGTTGGCAAGGCAATTGGCGCGTCATATACCGGATATCATAGGGAAACTACTAGAAGTTCTGGAGAGCGAGCCGGATATTCCATCTAAGTCTCTCAGGGAGCAATTTGAGAAACTAATTTACCAACCTCTTGTTAGCGTACAAGATGACGGCGCCGGAACTCAAACACCTGTCTACGTTATTGTTATCGATGCCTTGGACGAATGCAACGACGCCAGTGATATTCGGACAATACTCAAACTGATTGTCATCTTCAATGGTCTTCAAAAGCTAAAGCTGCGAGTTTTCGTCACGAGCAGGCCAGAACTACCAATACGACACGAGTTCCAGGATATGCAAGACAACATTCATCACGTTGTGATCCTTCATGAGATCCCTCAACATATTATCGCACATGACATTGAGGCTTTCTTCAGATCTGAGTTCGAGGAGCTCGCCTCGACAATGAGAAACAACGACAGGCAAGACTGGCCAGGCGACGAAAGCATTTGTAAACTGGTGAATATGGCCGTGCCGCTATTCATCTTCGCCTCCACTGTGTGCAGATTCGTGAAGGATCCGACGCGCAATCCTGTACATCAGTTACAGGCCATTCTAAAACAACATCACAGAAACTCCAAACTCGATGCTACCTATAGACCAGTGCTTGAGCAGATGTGTCTCGGACGCGACAAAGAGGATCAAGGCCGATGGGCATCTGACTTTCGCCAAGTCGTTGGCGTCATCATCACGGTCTTTGAGCCGTTGTCCATAGCATCTTTGGAGACTCTCTTGCAGCCAGACGACTTCGACATCCGTCTCATATTGGCTGCTCTTCACTCTGTTCTGGACGTATCTGAGAGCAAGGAGAGGCCTGTTCGCCTCTTCCATCTTTCTTTCCATGACTACCTTGTTGATCCGAATCAATGCCCCAGGGCTTTCTTGATCAACGAACCTGAATCACATGTGCAAATTGCGGCTATGTGTGTTCAACTGATGACCAGACATCTTCGTCGCGACCTATGTCAACTGCAGAAACCAGGTCGAATGCGAAGCGAAATTGGCCAAGAGACCTTGAGCAAGTCTTTACCAGCGGAGCTTCGCTATGCTTGCCGGTATTGGACACAACATGCCGATCAGGGAAAGAATTCAATCTGCGACGGGGATAACGTCCACAAGTTTTTGAACCAGCACATGCTACACTGGCTAGAAGCTCTTGCGTTAATGGGTGAATTGGCAATGAGTATCGAAATGTTCGACACGATATTTCTACTCGCAAAGGTGACACCCCAACCCAAGACTGGATCTTGAGCTCGTACTGATACATGGATGCCAAATTTAGGGAGCCGAAAGTACTCAGATCCGAGCTTTTGTTCACGATGCAAAACGTTTCGTGTTGCAGAACCAATATATCATTGACGAGTCACCACTACAAATCTACTCGTCCGCCCTGATGTTCTCGCCAAAGCACAGCATAATCCGCCAGAGATTCTGGGAGAACTTCGAGTGGCTGAAAGTGGCTCCAGTGGTACGAGACAGCTGGGACGCGTGTCTACAGACACATGAGGGTCATTCGTGGGGTCGTGTAACAATTTGCTTCTCACCAGACGGCAAATTGCTTGCCTCCGAGTCAGGAGGTGTGACCAGACTCTGGGATGCAAAGACAGGAGTGATGCATAGCGTTATACTGGATACTCTCGATGTTGCAACAGCCATCACTTTCTCGCCTGATAATAGACTCATAGGGTCTGCACATTTGCGAGGCACCATCAAGTTGAGGGACCTGGGAACACAGGAAGTATGCAAAACATTCACGGGACATCCAGAAAGGGTCAATGCGATCATGTTTTTAAGCAACGGAGAACTACTTGCTTCTGCGTCTGATGACCGCACAGTTAGACTTTGGAACACAGCCACAGGCTTGGAACTTTTCTTACTACAGGGCCACGCGGATCCTATTGAGATACTTGCAGCCTCACAGGATGGTAAGTTCGTCGCCTCTGGATCAAGAGACGGGGAAATTCGTCTGTGGGATGCGGTGGCAGGAGAGCTACGCTCCGTGTTCAAAGGCCATTCGACCTCCGTGCGGGCGATAGCATTCATACATATCGACACGATCGTTGCTTCTGCGGACGAAATTGGGCGCATCAATTTCTGGGAAGCGTCAACAGGCGTACTTAGAAACAAGCTCGATACCAGGGAAAGCGCTTGTGCGTCCACTTTTTCGCCCGACGGCAAACTGTTTGCAGTCGCTCCAATCAGGGGTCAAATTAAGCTCTTTGATACAGCTACAGGATCGCTACACTCTGTTTTAGAGGGCCATGCAGACTATGAGGAGTCCATGAAGTTCTCACCTGACAGCACACTGCTGGCTTCTGGAATCGGGGAATCCACAAAGTTGTGGGATGTGTCGACAGTATCGAATTATGAGATACCCAATAACCCGAAGTCTCATGGTATCACAATATCGCCTCTCAGTAACTTAGTGACTTCGTGTCAAGCAGACTCGATAAAGCTGTGGAGTACGAAAACTGGCCATCTTGAGCTCGAAGGCCATGCCGTTGTCTTCAACCAGAACGAAGATTTGGTCGCCTGTGCACTACTTAATCACACCATCAGTTTGCAGAACCTGGAAACGGGAGCACCGCCCCTTATGCTTGATGGTCATGCAGCGCTAGTATCCAGACTCGCATTTTCTGCAGACAACAAGTTACTCGCATCTGCATCGTCAGACCAGACTGTCAACCTATGGAACACTGAGACGGGGTTGCTGTGGCGTAAGTTCAGTTGCACACAGACCATCTGGGAAGTTGTTTTTTCGCCCAATAATGAGCTTTTGGCAATATTGTTGACTAACGATACCGTCGAATTGTGGAGCATGATCACGGGAAGATCATACTGGAAGCTCCATACTCCAGAAGGTCTCCTACGCGTCGTGTTCTCCCCAGACGGCGTGCTCCTGGCTTCTGTATCATCTGGAAGCGTGAATTGGCCCAATTGGGAATCTCGCATGTGGAATACTACAGACAAGAACCAAATCGAGCTTGACAATGGTGTAGACCTTGGATGGGCATTTGCTTTCTCGCCCAGCAGCAGACTAGTTGTCTTTGCGTCGAGAGATAGTATACTCAAAGTCTGGGACGTGACATCGGGTGCAGTGGAAACTGTGCTTCGAGGTGTACCATCTGTAGATCGCTGTGAGGTCACCGATGTTGTTTTCTCGCTCGATGAGAAGTTGATTGCTTCAGCTGAAGGCTTTACTGTCAAGCTCTGGAACATAGAGAGCCGGTCACTGGTCAGAAGTTTTGCTGTCAATTCGTGTAATATGTACAACACAGCTCTCTCGTTCTCACAAGATGGGCGGCATCTCAAATCCAATCATGGATATCACCAACTTCCGACTAACGACCCTTCATGTTCAGATGATCGCCCTTTTCTCTCGATAAAGAAAGACTGGATTTTCTTGGGCACCACTCCATTTCTTTGGCTGCCAGTTGACTTCAGACCTACCTCGAGCGACAGCTATTCGGTTGGCATCGCCACAGTAGCACTTGTTCGACCAAATGGCCATCCATTGATCATGACATTCGACATGACCGAGCTCGAGCGTCTGTTTTCTCGATAGTATCTATATACTTTTGTCGGATTTGCAGATCAGTCCTATAGCTTCTCTCCACTTTCGATCAATCTGTTTTTCAATACCCCGAGTGCTGTCATTGTCACGCGGGCGGCTATGGAAAACCGCACGACTCTTGAGGCTCAAGATAAGCACAATGAACATGTGAAACTTGATGCTTTTAAACTCTATCTAAATATGCCCTATCAAACTTGTCCCCTTCTTGTTTCTATAGTGCATCCACAGCAGCGGCAGGAGCAACAGAAATAATCACACCATCAGCAGCTTCACTGTTCTCAATCCAAGCCTTCACACACTCCTCCTCAACCTCAAAAATACACGGTTCCTCTTCCTTTCTGTCCCAGTAAGCATCCATATCAAAACACTAATCGATCTCATCATGATACAACATATTCTTCTCCTTATAGACCAACACCTCAGCCTCCTTGGTCAACGAACCCCTCCAATCACTATATCCCAAAAGCGACAATGGCGCTGATGTATTCATTCGGACCCCTTCTTTCCATCTATGATCTGCTTGGCAACAATCCTTCTGCGTTTCTTCTTCGCATCTTGGTGTTGTCTTAGATTTCCCCTTCTGTAGGACTTTCTGATTCAATTTGCATCACGTTCATACATAGATCTGGTCGGATGGTCTTTCTTGAAATTGAAAAGGAAGAGCTCTTCTTCTTTCTGTTTGTACTATGTCTCTGTGCCCCGATTGTCCATACCGTCGGTGTGCTTGGGCATCAAAGTCTCGATTTTCTTAGCCAAGTCCTGCGGCGTAGGACGAAGGGTTGGGTCGAATTGGATGCATTCATCAATAAGGGTTAGTAGATCATAGCTATAATTTCTCATTCTGTCCACACGGCCTTCGTGGTAGGAAAGTGGTTTCTTTTGCACATCTTCATCATCCCACTTACGTTCATCCAAGATTAAACATCAACGACTGCGGCAGTCATGGGGTCACAAAAGCAACACTCATTCCAGCACAATGTAGAGAATTCGGAACTAATTTTCCTATGAATTGAGATATAATACTCGAAAACTTCATATCCTGTGAGGAATGACCGCGAAACCAAACAACAAACGACTCAATATACATAAATCACAAACGCAAGAACGGAAACTTGAAGTCAATGGCCTGAAACAGTTCAAAGATCGGACTCTAATCAGACATCGCAGTGAGAGATGATGGCCAACAAGAGGGCGTCGTCTGAAAAGCCTCATCTCGGTGTGCTAAGCTTGTAATCAAGTAACTGGAAAGCCACACAGTCCTTGTTCCGCCAAAGTGAGAACGGAAGCGGCGAGTGTCAGCAAACAGGGAGACTAATCCGCTTCTCCAGCTTCTTGTGCACGCTGATGGGCTAAGGCTGCCTGCAAAGACTCCTCATAGTCTTCGTCGTCACTGAAAATTTCTCCCTTTCGCTGACCATTGAGCCTGAAGTTGTACGAGTCCAGTCCTGTGAGCGGCACAAACGCGTTGGAATGTGCTTGCTCAAAAGCCTTCTTCGTATCATAGTAGCTGTAGAGGTCATCAATGTATGATGTGAAAGATCTCTTGGCAGGTGCCGGTGCAGCCCAGTAGCTGTTGAGTAGGTGGTCACCCCTAGGATGGATGAGCTTGTATTTGTCGTCGAGGTTGAAGACATCGTCATTCGGTTCAGTGCTCACGAAACGGTTGAGCTTCGGTTCGAGACCCTCCTTGATTTGACGAGCCACAATCCTTTTGCGGCGGTTGTAGTCGTTTCGCCTCCTTGCCATTCTGCTCAACGGTGTTTCCTCTCTAACGATGGGAGTTTTCCCCGATTTACCCTTGCGTCCACTTCTCTTTCTTGCACCAGGCAGGTGTAATGCGCGCATCAGCTTGTGCAGTAATTCCGAGCCTTGACCTTTGAATGGCTCTTCGCGTGCTATGGGGCGACCATGCTCGTCAACCTCGTCCAGATCTGAATCGGGGTCCACTTCTTCACACTTGTCTTGGAACCAGTCATACGTGCCCCAGTCTTCTACACCATCAGTGTGGTCGAGTGTGTGTGCGCTGACGTGCGCATGCAATTCCTCAGGAGTTGGTCGCTTCTCAGGATCGAACTGCACACATGCATGAAGTGTGTCCAACAACTCAGTACTGTACTTGACTCGGAGCGGGTTCTCTGCTTCGAGTTCTGGTGTACGTTTTGGCAACGGCTTGTATCTTGGCGCATATTCGATGGATCTCAAAGTGTCCCAATTAATATCGCCGTCGGGATGATCGACCTTGCCTTGCATAATGCTCAAAAGAACATAGCCAATCTGCCAGATGTTCTGTGAATGAAGTTAGCATTACTTCTGACATAGAGTGTAAGAGTGATTAATGCTGTATCAGCACCCGGTCGATGAGAAATCGCCCCACTATCTCTCGATATTTGTCGCGATCGATTTGCAACACAAACACTCAGGTCAGGATCTGTGATTGTACTTACTGTCTTGGAGCTGGCAGGAGCTTGCCAACTTTTGGGCATATGATTATTTGTGAATGGGGTAATCTCAGGTGCTGACCAACCTGGCGTACAGGTCCCAACCATTTCATGTCGTCGGGAATCTCCGGTATACGTGATTTTCGCGTTTCCAAAATCGCCGACATAGACTGGAGGATAGATCGGGAACTGTGCGCGACTCCCTAATGATCCCGGAGCACCTAGGAATAAGTTGGCTGGCTTGAAGTCGCAATGGACTATTTGATAGTCCATGTCCTCGTTGGCGAGTGTTTGGTCCATGATTCTTGCTGCGCAAGCGAGGCGGTGTAGTAAATACCACACAAATGGTTCCGGAACCTGTCTGTGGCCCTTTGTGGGGGTTGCCGGGTTCTCTACACCTTGCTTGAGTATAAATTTATAGAGATCGCCAAAGCTGTAATAAGGTGTATAGAATCTCCAGGCATCCAGAGCCCATGAGCAATGCTCAGCGGCTAACAACGGAACAGTAAAGTCGTCCAGCGGATCCTCGCTATCATGCATCATAGATCTCTGCATGAAAACTTCTGCGATTTCTCCAAATCCGGGCCCATGTCTAGCGATAATATCGTGGGTATCTGGTTCGCAGTATTTGATCACCACGCGATCGACTACGACCTGGTCACGACGGCGGACCAGATTCCAGAGATAGGCTCTTCCAAAGCCACCCTCACCTATAATACTGTCCACCATCCATTTGTGTCCGTCTGGTGTGGGTCGGCGAGGAAGTGCTCGGAGCTCGTATTCCATGCGTTCCTGACGCCGTGCTTCGCGATCTGTCATGCTTGTCGAGATTGTGTGGTGATTAGTTCTGAGTGCTTGGTGTCGGTGGTCCGAAGTGTACGGATAAGTCGGACTCGTGATTGCTCGCGAGGCAGTTGGAGGAATAAAGCCATAGGGGTAGGGGTTGACAGCCTAGACAAAGGACTTGCCGGATGCGGCAGCGACAACAAAAGAAATGCAGTGTCTTTGGTCCCAAAAATTGAGACCGAGTCGCAAAAAGTACTTCATTGTCTCAATTAGTTTCCGGAAGTCCACCGCATGTTAATCTGATCAGCAGAAAGGATGGAACAATCACACAACGCAGCCAAGTCCTTCGAATCTTTGATGAAAAGATCTCGGGCGCAAACATTAGTACCAGCGCAAATTCGAGCTTGAAATCAACGAAGTATAGAACTTCAGCTGTCCCCATCTTAGTGAATGAACACTGGTCAACAGAGTGTATTGCTAGGACACGTTGCCGCATGGTTTCTGATGCCCGCCTCAACACGCGCGGCGTCCTGGTCAGTTGTAATGAAATCACCATCGCTAGCCCTCAATAGGCAAGTCGTGTGACATATAGTCGTGAGAGCCTGTGTTGATACGCAACGATTATCCGACAAATTGGTTGTCGTCGCGGATGAGGCAGTGAGAGTCGACAAGTCCGAAGGGTTTTCTGCGAGCCATTACGTTCTCAACGCTGACCTCATGCTCGGCGTTGAGAACGGCGTTTCACTGCTTCCGTCGTTCCATACGCGGAAACCGCAGTCCATTCCTTGCAAGGCATGGTATCAATGCGTTCTGATTTGAAACGTGAAAAAGCAGTCTTCAGCGGCTGGAATAAAAGAAAAATCATAATGCCTCTGCTTACTAAATATGTCTGTCGACAAGAAATACTAAGTTGTTTCCACGCGCATGCACCAATTTCTGTGAGAGAATGCCACCAGTACTTAGATGATAAGAAAACAATACAAAACAGGAGAAAAGATCGGAAGTACGCAATAGGACTACGCGAAGCTCGAAACCAAAAGGTAGACTAACATGCAGTGTTTCGGCCTGTCTTAGGGGGTTGAAACCTGATTGGACGATCCAGTTATCTGTCTCTCGCACCTGTGTTGGTTGATGGACCAGGTTTACCACTTGGCGGTTTGGCAGGCTTATCACCTGTTGACTCAGTGTGTTTACCAAGTGGTGATTTAGCAACAGCGAATGGTAGAAGAGGGGTCGGAAGTTTGGTGGGCGATCATTTTTTTGCCATAAGTTTTTTGGCCAATGCCTTAATCCTGGGATCCCTAGGCTTCGGAGTCGGCTTGGGCGCAGGAACAATTACAGGGTCCGTCGCTTTCGCTTTTCCTTTTCCAGGCGGTGGAAAGAGGGCGGGCCCCGGACCTCCAGCAGCTGCACTGGGACCCATGGCTGATTTAGTCGGTGGTTTGGCAGGGTCTGATGTCAAGTCCACGGCCGTTTCCTTGGTCTTTCCAGAATTCTGCGCCTTTGTAGTCGGTGTTATAGCAGGATCTGATGTCAAGTCCACGGCCGTTTCCTTGGTACTTCCAGAAGTCTTTGCTGCTGCTTTCGTCTGTGTAGTCTTCGGAACAAGGGTTATAAATTTGTTGAAAGGCGGCAGAACAAGTACTGCCTCAGTATAAGGTATGACAGGCCCGTTTAGATCGTCATCTTCGTCCGCATCTTTGGATAGCTCTTGTAGCGTCTTCCTCAGGATGGTTGCTTCTCCATCACCCCCTTGTTGTCTATCCAGGAAAGATGTCTTCCACATGTGCAACGAGAACTTGATTTGTCTCCTAGAGTAGAGCATCGAATTCCATCTTTCCTGGGCGTTCATATCAGCACAGATGCTGCGAGATGACCAGTAGTGTGATTCGGGAGCGGTGGTCCTTTCATTGGAATTTGCTTCGCGTTTGTTCTTCACGCCGACCCAGTGAGTGGAGGATTTTTTCCAGGGTTCTGACCAATCCGAACGCCATTCTATAAGGGCACTTAGTAAGCGCATTCTCTCATTTTGCAAGGGATCGGTAGGATCAGTGCTTGGAGCAAACACATCGTGCGGCTTTGTCTCGGTGACTGGAGAATTTCCCTCGACCGCAAGGAGGGCACCCGGTAGTTCGGAGCCGCCCTCGAGGATGGTCTTCTTTCCTGGAGATAACGGTCGTGTGATGGTATGTTTTGCCTTTGCTGGAGGGGTTGCAAGTATCCCAGACGCTGCCGATACTGCTGGCGTACCTGTCACTACAGATACTGGGGGCAACTCTGTCTTTGGCTTGGTTTTGTCCCTTGGAACGACCTTGCCCAACTTCAGCTTGAGACCAGACTTCTTCGCTATGATATCGTCCAACTTCAGCTTGAGATCAGAATCCTTGGCGACTATCTTGCCCAACTTCAATTTGAGACCAGACTTGAGATTCTTGTACATCACGACACCAGGATCCGGCCCAGTGAAGTATTCCTGAGGGTCGAAAGTCTTGTCCCTTGGATATCGCAGCCTAAGGTTTCCAGGCATAATATATTCGTGATCATCTGCATTTGCATCAAGTGATTGACTCGTCCTGCCCAATCTCATCTGTCTGGCAATCAGCTGTTGTCTTCTTCGCAAGGCAACTTGGTCAATTGTTGCCGCTTTCTTGACCCGTTTTGACTTGGGTAGTAGCGTGGATTCAGCTTTTCGTTTTCTCTTGATAGCTGTAGCAATGGGTTCATCTTCGTCCTTGAAGATATCGTATATTTTTTCCAAGTCCACCTCTTTTCCATCTTCCTCTGCTTGCTCAATCTGCTTATCCAAAATCCAGGAAGCAGTTCCCCAGCGTTTCATGTCAGTAGTTACGATATCTCCGATTCTTTCGAGGAGCGATTGTGGGGATAAGCGCTGTTCAGGGTTGACCCGGACACAAGCTTCTACTGTTTTTATCAACTCCTCGCTGTAATCGGAAAATGTGCCTGAGTTGATGAATGGAAGCCATCTTGAGTTCTCGTATCCAAGATCTTGGGCAGGGGCAACATTCATGTATTCGAGGCCCTCCATCGCTTGCAAGACGGAGAATCCTATCTGCCATATGTTCTACAGATCGGGTCAGCAAGATTCGTTCTGCAGTAGGTGAAAAAACTCACAGTATATGAGTAGCATGGAGTGTGTTCTCCTTCCAAGTCTCTCATCTCCGGCGCTGTAAACATAAATGCACCTCCACCTTGACCTTGTGTTGATTGACCCTTGATCGCCGTATATGAAAAGCCAAAGTCTGCCAAGTAAGCAGGTGGGTACATGATGAAATCTGCGTCTTTCCCTAATGACCCTGGGTGCGCCAAGAAAATGTTATCAAGTTTGATATCACTATGCACAATGACTGGTCCCCGATCATTTTCTCTGAGTACTTCGTCCATAGCGACAGCGGCTTTAGCCATGCGGTAGAGTACAAACCACAAGAAGGGTTCCGGTAAAGGAGAGGAAGCCGTATGTTTTTTGACCAAGGTTTCGAAGTTTCCTAGGCTGAAGTATGGCGCATAAGTTCTCCACCCGCCCTCCGTCCCAGCAATAGATTCACAAGCGAGAACAGGTGCTGTGAACACATCTTCTGCTTTTGCACCGTTTGGCGCCAATATCTGTGAATAATAGGCTTCTACAAGTTGTCCTTTTGATGGACCGTCTTGAACGACCTCAGCTTTGGACGCGGCTATGAGATTTTTAATGACCAGACGCTCGATTATATTTTCGTTGTCATCGACAACGACCCATAGATGTGCTCGTCCCTGACCTCCTTTGCCGATGGGTCTCTTGTACTTCCAGGTAAGTCCAGGTAAGTCCAGGTAGGAGGGGTCCCCTTGGCGGATCGTTGTTGTCGAGGATAAGCTCCTTGGCTGCACGTTCTTCGTCACTAGACATTGTTTAAATGCGCGAGGTGTCGACGGATGCTTCAGTGTTACCGTCAAAGCAGATTGGTAAAGATGTGCACGGCATCTTCTGATACATTCAGGCTTCCATGGACCTGAAATGAAGAAGCGCCTTGGACATGCCGCATCCGGTTATGCGGAAACAAAGAAGGTTGGCCAAGACCATGATACAAAGAACCATGTTCATCCTCAGAGGTGGAAGCTGAAAGACGACAAAGCCACGAGCTTGAAAGAAAGTAGTCACGTAACATACTACGAGACTGGGCCATGAGTACAGCCATGGTAGTTGGAGAGGATGACTTTGTGCAGCGAATTTCTGGCAACGCGTTACCCACCATGTCTGGCAGATCCATCGGTCAGACGAGAAAGTTCTGCATTGAGTAATTTCCAATTGCCACGCCCTGGATGGGCATCTAGGATGCGTGTCATGAACAGTCTACTGATCAGTGGTCATGTCTAATTAAAGTCTGCCCTTGGCTCGTGGTGCGGACATGTTTCCCTTGAGCGTCGGCTTTTGCTTCCGAAATCGGGCGCTTCCGAATCTCCTTTTCCGCATCGGCACCCCGTACTCGGCCCACGGAGCAAGACTTCTTCTATTTTGCCGAAACCCGGTCGTTGCAGCCGATGGTCATCCTCGCGAAAATGCTGCGACAAGCTGATGCAACTTCATCCCTGCGCGTCACTAGCGGTAAAGGAACAGAGTTTGGCACCAAGCATCCTTGGCTAGTTTGACATCTCAGACTGAACGGGACAGAGATTCAGCAGCCCAAGATCATGCCCTTCGTGCTGGTCGACGTCGAGGCCTGGTGAGGAGATCTCTCTGGGGTCATAATCCTTTCTCTTATCCGGAGGATATGTAGTCAAGTAACCCCACGTGCCCCACGCAGTGTACCGGTCGCACGACTCAGACACGTTCTCTTGCCGATCGCTTACCATTATGGGACGAGCCGTCGACTGCCCTAACTCAATTGAAGCGGAGACTCCACAGATGCTCCACTGAAGGAGGATGATACGAATTGCCGGGGTGTCCCACGGGGACGCCGGGCAGAAGTGCAGGGTGTTGGATGGGGTCAGGCAGGCACTCGTATCCTTTTTAATTCCTCGCGCTGCCTGTTTCTTCTTTCCTTCTCACTCCTCTCTTTTCCTCCCGTCAAAAGATTCTCAGTCGCAACAATGTTCAAACGCTACGCCAAGGATCTACCTGAAGAGGTTCTCAACTGGCGTCTTGGCTATGCAGTGCTTGGTATGCTTGGTCCTGCTTGAGTTTGCTTTCCAAGCCTTGTGGCTAACGCTTAACTCAGTCTTTGGCTTGCTGGGCACTGCCCGTGGTCTCGACGAAGGTCTGATCGGAACGACCACTTCTCAAAAATCATTCGTTACACAGTTTGGATTGAAGAACCCACACTTGACTACAAACGAGCAGGCCAACCTTCTCTCCAACATCACCTCCATGGTCCAACTTGGATCAATCTTTGGTGCTCTCTTCGCATTCCCTATTACCGACAAGATTGGCAGACTTTGGGCTGTTCGTGAGCTTTGCTTGGTCTGGGTTGCTGGTATCTCCATCTTCCTTGGTGCTGCTGCTCATGGCAGTATCGGTATGGTTTATGCTGGTAGATTCATCGCTGGCCTGGGCATTGGACAAACAACAGTCGTCGCCCCGACATATCTCGCCGAAGTGGCTCCCAGATCTATTCGTGGACTGTGTGTTGGTATTTTCTCCGGTTCAGTCTACTTGGGCATCATGCTTGGATACTTTGCCTCTTACGGCACATCATTGCACATCAGCAATCACAACCCTATTCAATGGGTCATTCCTAACACACTCCACCTCTACTTCGCCGCCATCATCTTCACCTTCAGCTTCTTCGCCATTGAGAGTCCTCGTTGGCTAGTCAAGTCCAAGCAGCAGGCAAAAGCTGTTGAGAACTTGTGCAAACTACGCGGACTCGGACAAGATCACGAACTCGTACAGACCGAAATCATCGACATCAACAGTCAACTCGAACGCGAACAAGAAGCCACCATGGGTGCCTCCAAAGTCGGTCTCCTTCGCGAACTCTTCGTCATGCCAGCAAACCGCTACCGCATCTTCTTGGCCATTGGCGCTCAACTACTCGGTCAATGGAGTGGCGCCGGCTCAATCACTGTCTACGCTCCCCAGTACTTTGCTCTCATGGGCACGACCGGAACTCAAGAAAAGCTCCTCGCCACTGGTGTCTTCGGTCTCGTCAAGTTCATCTCCGCCATCATGTGTGCCTTCTTCCTCGTCGACTTCATCGGCCGCAAGCGCTCACTGAGCATCGGCATCTCCATCCAATTCATCGCTATGCTCTACATGGCCCTCTTCCTCGCCATCGACAGCACCATCGGCTCAAAAGGCGACATCCAATCCTCCAGCCAGAAACACGCCGCCAAGGGCGCCATCGTCATGATCTACTTCTCCGGCTTCGGCTGGGCTATGGGTTGGAACTCCATCCAATACCTCATCAATGCCGAAATCTTCCCCCTTCGCCTCCGCGCGCTGGGTGGTTCCATCGCTATGGCATTCCATTTCGTAAACCAATATGGCAATTCCAAAGCCGTGCCTGAGATGTTTGTCGGTATGACTACTGCTGGCACTATGTTCTTCTTCTCTGCCATCACGTTGCTGGGATTGGGTTGGGTGTACTTTTTCCTGCCCGAGACCAGTGGGCGTAGTCTGGAGAGTTTGGATGCCGTGTTTGAGTTGCCGTGGTGGAAGGTTGGTAGATATGGAGCCAAGGTTGAGACATCGCCTGCTCTGTTCGATGATGAGAAGGGTGGTGTTGCTGAGAAGGAGCAAAGGGTTGAATACCTGGAGACGGAGGGGCGTAGGGTTTAGAGAACTCTTCCTTCCTTTTGCACGCGAATATGTTATGACACGCTTTTCTATACATCAACACATCAATTGAATGGATGTTCCAATAAATTTCTCAAATTATCGTTTTCATTTTCCGAATTCGCTATGTTGTTGACATGGAACAAATGGTGAGTGAAAGGTCAGGCGGCATGGAGTGTATGTTGTTGCCACATGAGTGTATGGACATGACTTGATAGTGGCAGTCAGTCATGACCGGAAAGAGGAGCCGAGTCAACCACAATCTTCGCATTTGCCGATCACCTTCCTGGGAACTCAGACACCGGTTCGCTTCAACCTCTAACTTCCATTCGTTCCTGTTCTCCTCATTCACGTCTCCAAACAACCACCCAACACCTCGAAGAACTCTATACCACCACTCTACCATCAAAACATCACACCACCCCCCTCCTTATCATTCCCTCCAGCATCCTTAGCAACCCTAAACGGCAACACCCCCGTCCCCTTTTTCGCCTTCCTCCTAGGCGGCTCCCCCTCGATAACCTCCCCCTCCTCAAAAAGCTTCTTCCACCACTTATCCTCAATAACCAACTCCCTCTCCTCCCTCCCCATCCCATGCAACCAATCCACAAATACCCTCGGCTCAATTCTATGTTCCTTCTTCTCTGGTTCTGGCGTGTAGAAAAACAATTCTGGCCGTACGATAGGGGGGAAATGTTTAGTGCTGTATTTTACACGTCTTGTGCGTGGTTTGAGGATGAAGGAGGGGTGGGAGAGGAAAGGTTCGGCGTGGGTTTTTACTTGTGCTCCGTACAGGATTTGGTAGGCGAGGTTTGTGAGGCGGCGGTCTAGCCGCGAATCTTGGTCTTTTGGGCGTTTGGAGGGGGGTAAGGGTGCGTCGGATTTTCGCTTCGAGGGGATGGTGGATTTGGGGGGTTTTGAGAATTTGGAAGGTGGTGAGGATTTTGAGGTCTTGAGGCCTTTCAATCCTTTCGGGGGTGCTGGGATGGAAGTACCGCCTTCATCGGAGGAGGAGGAGGTGGTCGAGAATGGGTGGGCTTCGGCTTGTAGTTTATTGTGTAGGTCTGTGGCCCAAGAGAGTGTGCCCCAGCGTTTCATGCCATCTGAGTATTGTTCCAGGTAGCCTTCTATGGTCTCCAAGAGTTCTTGGGGAGAAGGGCGTTCCTCCATTGTTGGGGCGAGACAGCTTTCTACCGTTCTGATCAATTCTTTTCTGTGGCCGGGAAACTCTACAGCCAACATCTCCCAACACTCCATGTTGTATTCGACGTAATCTGTTGCTGGTGGTCGAAGTCTGTCGGTAGTTCTCTCCATGAGAAGTAAAATGATATAGGCGATTGCCCAAACATTTGACTTTGAGTGACAGTCAGTATCCTCAAATACCTTGTCTCCTTCTTCATCAAACTCGTTCTCCGGCACGACAAAATCGGGTGTTCCTCCATATTTCCCATTCTTGGGTCGACCCTCCGAAGTCAAAAACGCCAGGCCAAAGTCGCCGATATACGCGGCGGGAAACATGATGTAATCCGCATCTTTGCCCAGCGATCCAGGATGATTGACAAACACGTTATCAGGCTTGAGATCATTGTGGACAACCACCGGATCCACCTCGTCCTCGTTTCGAAACTTCTCATCCATCGCAACCACCCCTTTCGCCAGCCGCCAAAAAGTATACCAAATAAACGCCTCCGGATGCGGTTTCTTTTCTCCCACCGGCCTGATCAACTCACTCAAACTCCCCATACTGTAAAACGGCGCATACGTCCTCCACATCGCCTTCAATTTCGTCCCTCGCACGGGTTGCACAGCCAACGTAGCAACCGTAAACTGGTCTTCCGGCAGCGTATCCCCATCCACAAGTTTCTGCTGCACATACGCCTCTCTGATCTGTCCTTTGCCAGGGCCGGAAAATATAACATCACTCCAGGGACGGAGTTGAAAATTTTTGATCACGACGCGGTCGACGATTGTGTTGTCTTGGTCGACTTGGTTCCACAGGTGAGCGACACCTTGACCGCCTTCGCCGAGGATTTTGTCGTAGATCCATTTGTGACCGCGGGGGAGACGGTGGATATTCGGATCAGTTTTTTGATTGCGGAATTCGTGTTTGGCTAGGACTTTGGGGTCGGGTTTGTTGAAGAGTGTTACTGGTGGGGCTCCCATAATGAGAGAGAGATAACTATGTGCCATTTTGATCGAAGAGAAGGAGGCAAAGTTTTGGTTCGATGCTTGTACCAGGTATTGATAGACGTGGAAGCTATACCGTGCTGAGCAGGCAACGGATGTTCGGACATGGAAACATGCTGCGATGAGTTCACGTCGCCGGATCCGGAAGTCACAGAATTTGAATCGAGGACAGCATCCATGACAAAGGAAAAATCTTGAAGAATCGAGTGCACCAGCGTCCACGTCACGAAACTTGTCGTGTTCACTCTTGATCCAGTTGGAAGTGCCCTAACGGATCATCCCCTCTGTGTGATTGACCATCAATCGTTCAATTGTGGTCAGTAGCTCTTACGGCGAGGATCAATCCTCCAGAAGGTGTTTAACACAATGGTGTACAGTGTTGATGAGATCCTGACTGTATGTGTGGTCAGGATAGTTCTGATCATCATATTCCGGCCGCGCTCTAGGCTGATCCGAGCCATGTTGAAAATGTCCGGATCCGGACAGTCAAGTTATGGACGCTTCTTTCGGGCGTCACGGCTGTAACAAGTGAGACGAATTGTGGAGAGACAAATGCTCCCACAGTTTCACGGCAGGCTCCATGATTTCAGAGGGAAAGTAATTGGTTATTGTTCGATATGGAAGCGGTGGAAGAGCAAAGGTCAAAGACGCGGCCGACTCGAGCACGCCCAAAGCATAAGCGGCTACATGGCTGAACGGCTGAACGGCGATCGATCAGGCCGACGCGGAGAAGAAGCGCCCTAGCAACGCTTTGTTTGGTCAACACGGAAATTCATGGACAGCTTCACGTCATACACAGCTTGAACATTTCTCATCAACACGACCAACCACTTTGTCCAAGACAACAGACATGGAAGCGCCCACCAAGCCGACAACCTCGTCGCTGTTCGAGGTCTACCTCCGTCTACGACCATCATTCGCGCCCAATGCAGAGAGATTCCTCGACGTCGACGCTGCCGGCGAGAAAGCAGCACCTACGCACATCACAATCCACCCTCCAGCACACGATCAGCGTAGAAAGGCCGTAGAGACGTTCAAGTTCACAAGGGTCTTTGAAGAGGAGGCTACACAGCTGGACTTGTTCCATGGTACTGGTCTGGATTCCATGATGCAGGGTGTGCTGGGCGCCGAGGGTAGGGAGGGCCGCGACGGTCTCTTCGCTACTCTCGGTGTCACCGGCTCAGGCAAGGTCTGCGCTTTGTACATGAAGAGCACACAGTAGGAATGAGGCTGACATTTCACAGAGTCACACCATTCTGGGCTCCCGCTCGCAGCGTGGTTTGACCCAACTCGCCCTCGATGTACTCTACCAGAACCTTGGAGACCAGCTCATCTCAACAAGACGCGACCATGTCGCACTCCAATCACTCTTCGCGTCAGACGTCTCCGAAGCGCACATGTCGGCTGCCAACCAATACCTCGAGTCAATCTACGGCGATGCTCCGTCAGACACTCGGGCTCACTCGAGAGCACAATCGAGAGCTGCCACTCCTCTCATGGTACGACCCACTTCTCCTTCAAAACAGGGACTGTACCCTACTCTCAACCATCAATCTTGTATCACAACCACTTCATGTACCGCGTGCGCCAATGGCAGCAGACACGTCACTTCTTGTACCAACAAGCCACCATCTTCATCCTCATCTTCATCATCCATCTTCAGTTTCCTCCAGCGCCCTGTGACAAGAAGTCATGCTAAGACGCAGCCACAAAAGGACGTTTCCTTCATGTCGAACCCTCGTCCCTCCTCCGCCATGGCCCCCAAGCGCCACATGCCCCGAGTTTCTAGCATGCCCCAGTTTCCTATCGTTCAAGGCACCGACCTCGATGTAGACCAGACGGCCGAATTTGCCATTGTCGTCAGCATGTACGAAGTTTACAACGACCGCATCTTTGATCTTCTCGCAGGTTCAGCCGCATACCAACCTTCCAAGACGGCCACAGCTAAACGTAGACACCTTCTTTACAAGAGCACTGAACAAAGCCCAGACCGCAAGGTTGTTGCTGGCTTGAGGAAGGTTGTTTGCGAGGACCTTGATGAGGCGCTTCTGGTGCTAGAGACTGGCTTGACAGAACGTAGAGTCGCTGGTACAGGAAGCAATGCTGTCAGCAGTAGAAGTCATGGCTTTTTCTGTGTCGAAGTCAAGAAGAGACTAGCAGGAGCCGCCACATCAAACTGGTCAAGTAGTGCTCTGACCATTGTCGATCTTGCTGGTGAGTTGTCTTTGAATCACATTCCAAGCACTCTTGTCTAACAAACACAGGCTCCGAACGTGCTCGTGCCGCAAAAACAGCAGGCTCGACTCTCGCCGAGGCAGGCAAGATCAACGAGTCTCTCATGTATCTTGGCCAATGCATGCAGATGCAAAGCGACAATGCCGATCCTACCAAATCATCCAACATTGTTCCCTTCCGCCAATGCAAGCTGACCGAACTGCTTTTCTCAAACTCCTTCCCTTCATCCTCATCTTCTCACCACCTCGCCCGCTCGCCAAAGCCACCGCAAAAGGGCATCATGATTGTCACAGCAGATCCCCTTGGGGACTACAACGCCACCAGTCAGATTCTTCGCTACTCTGCCTTGGCCAGAGAAGTCACCGTCCCCCGCGTACCTAGCTACACTAGTACAATGATCCCGCTCGCTCGTCCCGGCACTGCAGCATCAGGTCGTCTCACCCCTTCCACTCCAGCCCCCATGGACGCAGCGCTGGAAACCGCACTCGCTGAACTCGCACTCCTTCGTCAAGATCTAGAGCTTACACAACTTCGACTCGAAGAAGAAACACAACGCCGCAAGGAAGCTGAATCATCATGGCTGACCGCAGAACAACGTCTCGAGAACCTGGAACTGGAACTCCGCGATGAGATCTGGGAGGAATTCGAATCACAGCTTGAATCAGAACGTCGTCGCTACCACGCAGCCCGCGAAGCAGAACAAGAGCACGTGGAACAACATCTCGACAAGAAGCTTGAAATCCTCACCCGCGGCTTGGGAGAAGTTGAAGTCTGCGAAGATGAAGAAGCTGAAGGCGAAGAAATGATTGCAGAGTTGAAAGATGAGAATCAGCGACTTAGAGAAAAGTTGCAGGCTTTCGAACGCGAGAAGGAAAATCAGAGTCCGGTGAGGAAGATGAGGGTGCTCAAGCCTAGGAAGTGGGAGGGTAAGGAGGAATTCGGTGTTGGTTTGTTTGGTGGAAGTCCTTGATCTTACCGACTGAGGTGAGGCATTCGAGCACTTTGCTCTTCTTTTCGTAGTGTCATGTTTTTTTTTGGTTTCTGTGCTCATGTTTTGAGTATGATCTTGGCTGGAGTTTTTTCTGCGGATTTTTGGTTGGAAGGATAGAATTGGGCTGTACTGTACTTGTGAATGTTTTCTCGGACGGTTTGGGATATGTACATGCATGATGAATGGTTTTCTTGTTTACAGTTTTCTCGATATCGGTTATGCTCGTCGTTCTCTGGAGGGCCTATAATTGAATCGGCTTCCTGTCTTGCGACAAGTGGAAGCTTTATAGACGCCTGGAGGAAGGTGCAACGATGTCAACGTTGTTGCCAACACAGCAGCTTATTAGGCTTTTACTTTTCGTCTTCAATCTACCTACACGTCTGTCTGGACATGGTTACAATCTGTTCAACATCGCATTTCTGCTCAGCCGCCTAGAGCTTGGAACGCCAGAGACTCGGTCGCGCCAGCGAGAGCCAGGATTCCAGGTGCAACGGATCTGATCTGGGGCTCTGAGGGGAGGTTTGGGTCCTGGTCTGAGCCTGCTTATTCTCGTAATCGACTACCAGGAAAAGCTTGGAAACGTCAATCGATTATCTTCACAAGGATTCTGGTTCCGCTCACCTGCTTTTCCATGCTTCAAATTGGCCCTCTCGATATCGTCCCTCAGCTTGTCGACGTCTATTTGCAAGTTGACATCCGCGGATATAGCTGGCATCCGCATGGTCCTGTTCGGCTCAGATGGCAGTTGCCCAAAAGCGAACAGATCTCTGAAGCCTTCCATCCTGAAAGTTCTAAAAGAAGCTACGATCGACGAATGTATCAGGAACGGTTCTGCACCATGTAGTAATACCACTCCGACTTCGACAATTCTGCGCTCTGGTTGGCTGTCACCTTTGGCCTGAGGACGCCATTCGCATCGAAGAGAGTCGAAAGTGTGTCCTGGCACCATAACGGAAAGCCCTCCGTCAAAGTACCACCTATAAGCTTCTGTCTGCTCAGAATTTGTTTCTAGCTCCCCTAAACCGACTGAAACGCCTGCAGCTTCGATGTTCGGAGCGAAGTTGACTCGTCGAGAAACCTGGCGGTCCCAACGAGGTCCCTGCATTCTTTTGGGATGACAATCCGTGACACTCGGGAAGTATACGTCTCGCTCTTCCGGAAGGTCCTCCTGGGCCGATGCAAAACGCAAGAGCACAGTCGCTTTCCTCAGCTGATGGCCATCCGGTGGGGAAAAGCTCATTGCCAGATGCAAGATGACCGTATCGTGAGAGTCTAATCTTCCCCATCTTGTCCTAGATTCAAGCAGCGAACAATCTATTCTTGTATCTGAACCACTGTACAACTGACCGAGGCTGATCTGGGGTATACGTCGGGCGAGCCTCTCGAAGTCGATCTGTGGGCTGAAACTGCGATTTTTTAGACCAAGTGGCATATTTTCGCAAAGTGCTCATTGGAATCTCGCTTCCAGCAGAAGTCGCATTCATATACTCGCTCAGTCGACCGGGGCCATTTGCTGGCAAATTCCCTATTGGTTAGGACCCCGCTCAGTCGCTGACAGCTCACGGCTGACTTGATCTGCATGAGTGAGCAGGTTGCAGCGATGGCGTGTTCTGCACGGACTATCACACCACGCCTTCTAGAAGTATTGATAAGGTAGTCATTCCTTCGTCCTTCTTAGAGATCGATACTTTTCGCGCAAATGATATAAACCAAAGATGAGTCCCAACATCGACCGCGAGGTTTTGTCATCCTTGTCATCCTTGTCATCCTTGTCTCCTGAGTGCATGCTGGTACAAGATGTCACCGCAGATCTCGAGGACTTAGCAGCTATGAGCAAGAGGGGCCAATTCGGAGATGCAATCAAGATGTATGAAGAATGTCTTGCTGAGCATAATCGAGACTTCGCAGTTGCCTTCGAGTATGCAAGTCTAAGGATCGCGCAAGGCTGTTATGGTCATGCTTCCACGTTTTTGACTGAAGTAGTCGACTCCTCGGATTTTGACGGATATGACGAGATTCAGAGGGAGATATTGAGACTTCTACTCCAGTTCTCTGGCCTGTTCAGTCCAAGTCGCTCATCTTTCCGGATTGCGGTCACTGAAGTTCGCAGAACATCCAACCTTGTTGGAGTTAGGAGTTTCCTGGATCTGAATGAGTTTCAAGCATGAGTTCTACTCTATGTACCGAGATAGCTAAAGCTGACGCTCGAGCAGATACAACTACTGATTGTTCGGCTTCAGATTTGTTCGATTGGATATCAATACTCAGTTGAAGTTGCTCAAGAGGATTTTCGGCTCCCTGGCAGTAGTCCAGATACTGAAGCCTCTCTTTGGCAAGATTATATCGAGGCAATCCGACATTTCTTGCTTGGCAAACGCGTTTGGGAAGCAGTCGCTATGGCAGAGATATTCATGCGACACAGTGACGACTTTCATGGACCAGCGAAACTCACAGACCTGCTTCACGAATTCCTTAAAGAAATCGAACCCTTCGAAGTCACGGATGATGAAGAAGATACGCTACAGTCTTTGCAAGAAACCATGCTGGCCATCGTGTGTGAGGGTACGACAAGGGTACTGTTGGATTGTGAGGATTCTGGTATGGTGACGGACGAGGATGACTTTTGGGATGTGCCTTTGACGAGCGGCCCACAAATTCGGCGGGTGCTTGCACTACTGGACAAAGAAATGTTGCAGCCAAGCTCTGTATCTCTCAGCACGATCACCAAGTCTAAAGCACTCGAACTGCTCCATCGAGCCAAACAATACGCATTAAAACATCAAGACTACAGGACGTTGTCAGGTTGCATCTGGCGGGAGGCTGCACTTGTGGGATCGAGTCTGGAGAGTATGAAGTGTAGCATAGAAGCTTTTGAACTGACACAGCACACGGGAGATGCTGTCACAGCCTGCCAAGTGTTCCGGAGTAACCCATATCGTGCTCCAGCAACATCCACCAGCACTTACGGTTTAGCTGGGATCGAGGTCTCTTTGACGGTGTCGCAATTGCCTTATATCAAAGTTTCTTACCGCGAGCGCTTGACAAAAGCCATAAACGAAAACATTCACCCAAGAGATCCATTGGTGTTGAGAGATGGTCCAAAGAGTCATGGCTCACCACTTTCGGACTCATCTTTTCTACATGATCAATCAACATCCGCCACGGCGCTTTTGGATCCAACACAAGCAGTTTCTCAAAAGCCAAGAAAACTGATATGTGCTATAGATGGTATGTGGAAGGCTTGTTGAAAAACGAATATTATGCTAAGATTTGACAGATACCTCCATGGTGCGCATTCTGATTAGAAGGCATTTTATTCCATGCATTGACTGTCAGTCTAGGATCGCTACGCCGAATCATTTTCAAGACGACATGAAAGCCACTCTCTAACTCAAAGCAACATATCGCGTATCTCAAGAGCTGTCAAACCGGAAGACAGCTCTAAAGCTTCTCAAATAGTCTACTACCAAGCTGGTAGCTTTGCAACCATATGGGATCAGATAGCTGGCAAACGAATGACGCATGAGCTACGGAGACATCTAAGCGAAGCATACTCTTTTTTGGCGAGTAATTACAAACCAGGCGACACCATATTTCTCATTGGCTTCTCTCGAGGAGGGTGTGTTGCTAAAGGTCTAGCAGGGCTGATTGGTCAATTTGGACTACTGAACAAGAGAGGACTTCCATATCTGGCTGACATTCTCTCCGATTGGGAGACAGCAGGAGACCCTAAATCCCCTGGGTCGATATTTTGGGAGCACTTCCGAGACTTTGCCGATCCTGAGAAGCAGCACTCGCCAAGAACACCGTCAAACGATCCTTCGCAGGCTGTGTCCTACCTGGAAGAGTACAAGATCATGCTTCGAAACCGGGGTCTGACTCATATGATCCCTAAACATGAGCCTGGGTTCTCGGATGTCACTGTTCACACAGTCGCGGTTTTTGATAGTCTTGGAGGCCCGGACATACCAGTACTTCCTTGGTTACAGAGGTTGTTCGGGCTCCAACCATCGATTCCGGATACCAGGTGGTTCGATACGTTGTTAGAAGAGAGCACTGCGAACGCTTTCCAAGCCCTGGCCTTGGACGAACACCGACCATTGTTTCCACCAGCAGTGTGGAGAAAGGTTTCGGGCTCCAAAACAAACCTGAAGCAGGTTTGGTTTCCGGCAACGCATAATGATTGCGGCGGAATTGGCAGTGACACCGTAGCCGCAAGTGTTACCCTAGCTTGGATGATGGACCAATTATCAGGTAGTCGAATCCAGTCTCGGCATCTGGATCACTTCGATCCCAGTGATTGGATTGAATTTGATAACAGCTATTTGAGTCTGCAGCAGCGCACAAGAATCGTTCCATCTCAAGACAACTTCACCGTCGAGGGATTCTTATGGGGCGCCGTTTATGCCATTCTCAAACTTTTACACGGCCTGCTTGGAAGGACAGTACGAACACCTGGGCAGTACACGTTCAAAGATCCTGATCCACACAGCGAACCCGCAAGTACCCCTCGATTAGAGACAAAAGAGTTTATCCATAGCTGTGTGCGAGCACGCGTGTCCGAAGGTTGGAATCGACAAGGAACTGGAAGATACAAACCTGAAGCATTGCGTCGGTGGAGGTTGATCGGAGAAGATGAAGAAGATGCAAGCTCCGTCACGCGTGCTCGATGGGAGTGGAGAGGTTCGAAACTGAGGATGCCACAAGAGTTCGTCCTAGATGAAGATATACCCGAGACACTAGAGATGCAGTTGCTTGAGAGATTGGAGCCAGTACTAGCCGGCAGCATACAAAAAGGCACCGACAAAGAAACAAAAAAGGAAGTGTGAGCTTCTACCAACCGTGTAGATGGTGGATGTCAGGGAAGGGACTGGTTGAATGTTCAGTCTGGATCATGTAGTCCAGTCCAGTCCAGTCGACTCTATATTCAGTCAATGTTCAATAAATATTAGGTGTTCATCGGATATTACTCCTTTACAACTAATGCACTTTGAAAAATCAACTGCCTCTTTGAAATTTATGCAAGATCTTTGTAAGGGAAGGATAGAGTACTCTTAAAACTCCAAAAACTACTTGTTGCTGTACTACTAAGGACCATGGTTCGAACGGCAGCAGGATTTATCTATTTTGCATCAAGTTGCGGGGGCCCTCAGCGGCAACCTTACCTGATTAGGCTGGATATCCAGTAGATCTCTAACTAGACTTGGACTGAACTGAATCTAGGGTCATATCCATATCCAACCTATATTCATTTGGGAATCTATCTAGTCCTAGCTCTGAACAGTGTTGAACAATTTTTCTTGACTTCCGCTCCACCCACATGTGGAGTAGGCTCTGGCCAGAGGTGGCAGTAAAAGATTCACGATCGCATGGCAACTATACAAAGCATCTTCGCTTTGAGCTACGTAAAGAAGAAAAAGGCTTGGAGGCAGGAGTGACCGCAATCTTGCTCAAAGTTCCGACGCCGACCCACTGCCCAGCGTTGCGATTCATAGCACCACAATTCGAAGCTCGGCGACTTCTTTCGTTCAAGCGTTCTTGCTGACCGAAATCTGTTCACCTTTTGAAACTATTGCCCAATCCGCTTTTTTGACCACACAGCAATGGGAAACACGCCATCGATGCCGAGAACCGCCGGCGCCTCATTTTCAGAGCTTCCCCTGGAGCTAGTCGTATACATCGCCGAATTTCTTCCACCAAAGAGGATTGCTGCGATGGCGTTGATGACCAAGTCGTTGTACGAAAGCTCACAATTCCAACAGATGTGGAGGCCGGATGTTGAGTGCAAACCCAACAAGTTGATATTTCTCCTGGCCAGGGACGTTCCATAATCAGTACTCTGTACATCTTGTTATCGCCTTCATCCTCGTAGAAATACTCCGAAGTTGACTAGAGATTGGAAGAAATGGCAAGCATGCTCACGCAGCACTGGGACGTAACTTCACCTTGATCCCTGGAATTATCACATTCAATTTGAGGACGTATACGAGGTCATAAGTCGCTATCGATAGGGCGAACTTAGAGAGGATCTCTCTTCCATTACGGCACATACAGCTTAGAAGGTCATGACTACTACAGATCTCGAGGCCCTTAACAAACAATCTCATACGCTAGGTAATGTTAAACTAAACCTCGGTCGCTGCCTTGCGAACTTTGATGCTATACCTTGGATCATAGATGGCCATCTAGTGCTACAAACCACACAAAGTATGTGGTATCATCCGGAGATGTGGGAGGAGATGCAGAAGTACGGTATCGGGCGTCATCCCTTCCCCCACCGTAAACACTGGAATCTACCTACAAGCGAAGACGATCCTGACTTCCTAACTCTAGAGTCGGAAATGTTCTGTTGCGACATCAGAAAATGCCTCAATGCACTTGACTCCTTAAGGCGGACTGAACAACCCAACATAAGCCACCATGAGACCACAGAGGATAGAATTTGTGCCCGCTGCACGACAGAATACAAAACCGATGTCTGGGATCATGGCAAAGGGGGCGTCGAGGTTCGACTTCACACCTACACAGATCTAGGCCCTTGCATCGAGCCAACGGAGGTCCACTGGTTCTCAGCAGCGCACCACCAAGGTAATATGTATGATGCTGATTATTGCCGAGAAGCGAGTTATCATCTTCTGTCAGAATGGGGTTCTTACCGCAGAGTCGGCAGCGTCAAACGGGTAGCTTATAGCGCAATTGGCTGCGCTTCTTTCGAACGTGCTCTGAACAAGCTTGATGTTCAAGGGGATATATCTGGAGACCTGGAATTGTGGAAAGCAGTCAGACGGGCCTACCGACGCTGTTCGGAACAAGCAGCACGGCGGCATCCGAGACGTCTTCGCGCACTCTGGGAGATGCTGACACGGAAGTGAGGCAGAGATCGATGATCATGCGAGTGATATCTGCGTTGGTCTAGCAAACAAAGATTCACCCTTCGAATGAAATGACTATAAAGCTACAGTCTCAATGTAAGGACGAGGAAAAGGACACGAGAATGTTGAGTTGAAAGCAATAGCACGATGACTTTTTGTCGCAGCTACAATCAGAGCCCTAGCTACCAGTCCCGGTTCCACCTATATCCGTGCATGATGACGGATGGCTTAATTAGCGTGTGGTAACCTGATCCAACTCCTCAGAAGTGCTTGCTTACCTTGAGTCATCTGGAAGAAAATCAGGTGGGTTTTCGCTTGATACCCAGGGCAGCGCTGTGGTCCTTTTTCTGTCGCTTGGATCGTCGAAAGGTCGTAACAGAGTTGGAAGAACCAGCGTTGCCCCCGGCATCGGATGTGTCGTTGGGAAGTCGGTGTACGCGTTCGTTTGAAGAGTTGAAGGCTTTGCTGGCGGCGTGGTCGTCTTCGACAGATACTTGGTGTTGATCGTCGACGTTGGTGTTTGCTGAGAAGGTGGACAAACGGCTGGCGATCATCTCGCGCCTGGCATTCCTGGTCCTGATTTCGTCCAGAGCATCCGCAATCGCCATCTCAGTCTTGGCATCCACCATTTTGGTTTCAACAGCTGTCATGACATTTTTGCTCTCCTGGACATCTTCCTTCTTTACACTTATCCAGGGCTCGTAGTTCCTCACAGCCCCTTTCTCGCAAACATATCCAGTATTCTTCGGATCAGTCTTGAAGCAAATCTCGCTTGAGCATCCCGTGCACCGGATATAGAGTCGGATGATCGGGATGTTGAGGTAAGTTTCCTTAAGGATTTCTTTTCTGGCGTTGAATTTACGGCCTTTGTAGATATAGGTTGAGCAGGAGGTACAGCGCATGGAGAAGGGGGCCATTACGGTGACGGTGGGTAAGGTGGGTGGTTTGTTGGACTTGCGCGAGGGACCGAGTTTCGAGGGGTCGAAGTCGGGCGGGTAGTATTTGGAGATGACTTTGCGTTCGGCCATGATGGTTAGAAGGGGTACTCGTAGTCGTTGATGGAGGGAGTTGATACTACCCAGGTGTTGACGTCTGGGGAAGTGGCAGAAAGTTCACCGCCTGCTGGCTGCATAGATGTAGATTGATAAGATTCGCAAGCACACCTCAGGCGCAAAAGAAGCTCGCGTCAAGAACTTCACTTTCCAGTATCGGAACAATCTACAAAGTATTTTCGTTGCAGTCTCTTCTACCTTCACACCCGATTGATTCGGGAATCATATCCACTGCTCTTTCTGGTCCAAGAGCTCGGAATCTCAAGAGGCCAAACATGTCAGGTACGACTAAGCGGGGAGCTGATTATCGGGTGTCTGAAATCGAAACGTGCTTCCAAGACATTGAACAAGCCACCGAATCTGCCATTCTTCATCTTTGCTACGCCGTTCATGGAGCCCTGGAGCCTACAAATGTCCTCATCATCTACGTCTTCGGCAACCATTCTGAACGTCTTGAAGCAGTCAACACATTCCGTACTTTGGTCAAGGAACAAAAGCTCTCAGAAGATGAAGGCCTCCATTGTTGCAACCATTCTTGGATTTTCATTTCCAATTCTGTGCATTGGAGTACCAAGTACAAGTTCTTTCTCGACTTTCAGGAGTCTTGATCAAGTAGCCCATCTCTCACCGCCATCAGTTTTGAGCAAATTTACTTTCCTTCCAGATCCTTCATGACTGATTGCGCCACAATGAACGAATAAGTATGAAGACTGGGGTACGACTTGTCGCACTACATGATTATATCGCTAATAAACTTGCTATCAAAAAATATGCGCTTAACGGCCACGTCTTACTAGATTGCTAAGCAAGTTTGCAATCTCTGCATCATACTAAGGCCCTACTTACTTTAATGTTAGCGTAGTTTAATATGCATGTTTAGAGGGGGTCGTTATTTAATTTTATCCACTTATACATTAGTAGGGTCGCTTGTTTAGTCTAATACGCTTAAAATGACGTATACTCTATAATTACGTACGTCCTAAGGATTTGTTAGCGGGTATAGCTAAAAGTCTAGGCCTATTTGCACCCTTAAATATATCGCATTCCTACGTCGTTACTATGCCGCCTTACTCTAATGCCTATAGCTAGACCCCTACTTAAGAGGAGACTCTACTTTAAGCGCTTATCGATAGTAAAGCTAAGTTAAATAGTCGAAGCCGAGGGCATAAGGTCCTTATGTTACGGGGGTAGGTCGGGCATATAGTAGAAGGAGCAGCTATGCAGAGTACAGTAGTATTTAATAGGCTATCTACGGTCAGGCAGTGAAACTAGTAGACAGGTTTAATAACAGGACGTAGCTCGAAGAGCTATAAACATAGAAGCGGCATAGGCTACATAATTATTCTCTAGCAGAACCTCGGTTCCGTAGCTTACGTAACCTTAGGCAGGGTTACCCTATTAGCTATAGCACTTATTGTAGGCAAGCGCCGTAATAGTATCCCCTCTCTTAGGTTAAAACTCCGGAGAAACGTTTATTAGGTCTAGGCTTATTAGGGTAGCGTCGGTAGAAGTTTCTAACTAGTTCGGTAGCGTTCTTAAG